>JANHZU010005116.1:46592-71392 GCA_032468055.1 Acrochordus granulatus | reverse complement strand
TCCGACTTTCCATTGTTTCCTATGGGAAACCTCGTTCCGCTGGACGAGCATTTCGCGCTAAGAGCGTTCTTCCGGAATGGATTAATCTCGTCTTGTAAGGCACCACTGTATTTGATAGTGAAACCTGGAAGCAGACAGTTAAGGGTAACCTTCAAGTAGTAGAAAATTCCCTCAAGGTCAGGTTTACCCCTTGCTGCTCTCAGAAGGAATCAAGATCACTTCAGTTCATCCTGCCTTGTGCTTAATTGCTCTTGGTCAGTGCAGATTGGCTTAGCCACTCCTGCAGTACCCCCTTGCTGGTTTTTGCTCTTGATTTTAGGCTTCTCCTATTGGCTGCACCCATGCCTTGGGTTTGTGGGGTTCTCTCCTGAGAATCCTTTGCAAACAGTGCCTTGACTCTTTTCCTTTCTGTGCAGGTGAGGCTGCCACCCAACACGAATGATGAGGTCGATGAAGACCCGACTGGCAATAAGGCTTTATGGGACAGGGGCCTTCTCAATGGTGCATCCCAAAAGGTATATATGGTCCTTTCTAGGGTGTAACTCTATTATAACCTTCTATTTTTCCCATCATTTGAAATCTCCTCTAAGGTGCTCCCAATTAAAGCAATGAAAAAATAAATTACTACACAAAACCTTACAAAACTAATGGGTAAAAAATCCACTCCAGCAGACCTTATGATTTTTAAGCATTAGAGCAAAACCAACTTCAACTTAGTTAGATGTAAACATGCCTTTCGTCTAACGGCAAAGACTTTCATAGATTAGGAATGAGAGCTTGGGTGGGAGACTGGAGATCATGTAGTCCACTCTCCTGCCCAAGACAGGACATCCAACCTCTATTTAAGCACCTACAAGAAAGGAGAATCCATGGTCCCTCAAGATTCTCTGTATTTCCCTGTTCAACAGGCCTGGCTGTTTTTTCTGACTCATCGAAGGGAGAGAGAAGTGGGCAATTTAAAAATGTGACAAATAAGTAAAAGATCTGCTTTCTTGTGATTTTAAACTTGCTGTTTCTTGTCTTCAGGACTCTCCTATTTTCTGCATTATATTTGAAAGCTACTTTTGTGTCTCTTTGCAGTGTTCTCTTTTTTTGGCAAAACATTCCCAGTGTTTCCCTCCATCTTCCCTGATTGTTTCCTTCTAGGCGCCTTATCATCTTGGTTGCTTCATCTTGACATACAGCCTAGGTTTGAGTTTACTTTCCTTACAGGACCATTGTACCACTGGTTCCAATTCAATTTGTAATCCACCAGCCTCTCTCCCCTAACCTCTTTCTACATATACTTGTGTCTTTGTTTTTTTTCCAACTCAGATACAAGGTCTGCATTTGACTTGTTGAAATTCCCCTCGCTGGTTTCTTCCCAGGATGCTACCTTATTCTGATGATGCTATCTGTCCCATCATCTAAGCTATTCTATGGACCAGCTAGCTCTACCTTTTCCACTCTTGTAGGGCTTCTTTCAGTTGTTTTATGCCCTGGCTGGTGCCAGCTTTGCTGGTGTCTAACTACTGTGTGTTGTGGCAGTCTTGTTTCCTTTTAATGCTGACCATTCTGAGCATAACTGTCTTTTCCAGTGAGTTTGATAGCATGACATGGTCAAAATTAGGAGGATGGAACTTTGTGATTTTGCCTGAAAGTGATAGATCTAGCTTTATACACTCCAATACTTGCTTGTTCATGACCTTTGCTGTCCAAGGAATGTGCAGTCTTCTCCACATCACAGCTTGAACAAGTCAGTTTTCCTCCTGTCTAGTTTTTTTATGGTCCAATTTTTGCAACTGTAGGTAGCCATGGGGAACATAGTAGTTCAGACTAATCTGCCTTTAGATGTCAAGCTGGTATCCTTCCTTTTCCATACTTAATTCATGCTTATCGTTGCTGTGTGACCCAGTGCAATTTGTGCTTTATTTCTGCGCTGCATTCACTGTTTTGATTAATCTGCAATCCTAGGAAAGTGAATCCTTGGACACATTAGATTTCTTTACCATAAATTATTATTTTGACATTTTCATTCCTCATGGTGGTCATGAGCTTGATCTTATTGAAGTTTAAGAAGAGGTTAAATTTGATAAGATGTTTCAGGCTTTCTTTGTTTTCGGAGAGGTGAGTTGTGTCATTTCATGCTTTTAACTTTCCTTGGAAACCTAAGTGTCTTTTGCACTTGAGCCTTCCTAACTTCAGGATGAAGTATGTGCTCAGACCTGAACAAGTGGAGTAATAAAGACCTGCTTCTTCTTGGGTGAGGGTGTGGTGGGGGAGGAAAAGGCTCTGAGCATCATCTAAATCTCCATTGATTTGATTTCCAGGCAGAGGTGATCATGAACTACCACGTGGGAGAAACTGTGCTGTCTCTGCAGAAGACCACCCTTATCCCTGGAGGCTCTGAGTCTCTTGTCTATACAACGTTATCTGGAGGCATCGGCATCCTAGTTCCATTTACCTCACATGAGGTACAGATAAATACTTTGCTGAAAGATTTTATTCTGCTTGTCTTTCTGTGCAGTGATGCCATCTGGACATGGCCTTGAATTATGAACTATTAGGAATTAATTCATACACTCTTGATCAAAGATTGGTTCATTTCCGTCTGTAATGGTTGTCCTCTTTCAGGGAACACACAACTTTGGGGAAGATACACATGGACTGGGGAAGGGAGAAAGAGGACACTGCCTAGCCAGCCAGTTCTGTGAATCAATTCCGGCAATTGGGGAGGACAGCTGTCACAGCCATATGGCCCCACATCCAGTATCAACCAGCTGGTGATCGGCTGTTGCTTTTTCACAGTGTTGAGCAGTTGACCCCCCAGCTACACTTGTATGTGTTGTTTATCTTGTGAAATCATTCTCCCTTGACTGTCCTCTTAACGCTTTCCAGGATCATGACTTCTTCCAGCATGTTGAGATGCACCTCCGGTCTGAGCACCCGCCTCTCTGTGGTCGAGATCACCTCAGCTTCCGCTCCTATTACTTCCCTGTTAAGGTAAGTTAGGCCTCTGCTGCCTTGTCTTGGGCTGTGAAACAAATGAGCCTTAAAAGAGCTGCCAGGTATTCCACAGTGGGATGGTTCCTCTACTGCCTCTTTGGCCAGAGATGCTCCTCCAAGGCAGTTTTACCTCTCAAGCAGTCTTCAGTGTCATTGGAAGTGGAATATTTAATGGTTTTCTTGTATTTTGCTCCTCCCCCAAGCAGACGTGTGCTTTGAAAGGGACAGGAAGACTGTGTGCCTCTCATGGCTGCTTATGAGTTTTGATTGAAGCCCAAAACATGACTTTCTTTACGTACCAAAATATATCATGACAGTTTATGGCAACCTCCACAAAAATGTATGAAATATAGTGGAGTAAAACATCCATAATAGATATCAGCCTTATACATCTATAGTAGTAATAACCATTAAAACATCACATTCACAGTTCAAAAGCCATCATAATATCCCAGAATCCCATAAACAGCCCTCTTTCAGCAAGCCACAAACAAGGTGACATTCAGCTACAAGGCCTTCTTTAATAATTCATCTAGGTAATCTCTTTCTCCGAGGGTAGGTTGTCTTCCCACCACCCTCTCGATATCCTTTTCCTAAAAGGGAAGGTTGGAGACCAGTCAGTACTTACCAAGACTATTCAGATCCAGGGTGGGCATGTTAAGGAGGAAGCCAGCAAGGGGCCTTCAGGGCTGCAGGGGGTAGTCCCTCCCACAGTGAGCCACTGATCATTTCCCAGGTCCAGCCAATCACTTGTCTCTTGAAGAGCCAGTTAGGGCATGGATTCAGCTTAAAAGTGGCAGAGGACACACACTATATAGCATCTTTTTCCTGTTACAAGAGTCCACAGACAGGAACGTGTCCTGTCTCATTCAGCCACTTGCATTTGTACCTGGGGGAGCAGTCTCCTGGCAAGATGGCTGAGTGTATAGCCACACTGTAGAAATACTATTCCAACACACTGTCAAACTTCTGTGTTGAGAAATGTCTATGGACTGTTTTTGCCTTGTGGTGTATGGGTGCTTCGTGACTGGTCACACCCACCATGGCTACCATTAACCTGTTTCTGAAATCCCAAACATGCCTCTTGGCCCATCCTCAAAGCAGCAGGCGGGGGGTGCTGTGGCCTCCTTTCTTGCCTGAGGATCCCGTGCAATCCTTGACTCTTGAGTCTGTCCTCTTTTCATAGTGTCTAAGGAGGCCCTGCTGAGGATCTGTCCCTTTGGGAGAGCAGTCCCTTTTTAGGTAATGGCCTCCTCCTGGAGGTGGACCCGGCTCCTATACTTTTTAAACAAGCAGTGAATATTCAACAACCTTTAATATGTGTAAATTTTAAGGTGATTTGATGAGATGGAATACATTGGTTTTAATTATATGCTTCCCTGAATCTTGGCAGAGAGCAGTCTGAATTTCTGTAGAGTAAGTAAATAAGTGACCTACCTAACTCACCATGTGTGATCAGCAGCCTGATGAGGAAGAGCAGAAAGGAGGTGCTTCCATTTCTCTCTGCGCTCTGCTTCATCTGCATCCTGTGCCCCCAGAGAGCAGGCAGTATTTCTGGGAACTCAGCCTGAACCACCGAGTGGTTTGTAAACGTTCCAGAGAAATAAATGTACTGTACTGGGTAGGCACATTTCTTTTTCTTTCTGGCGTAGAGTTGTGTCTTTGTTGCACCCTTCTGCAGATCTTTTTCAGGATCCTAATCTCTGTGACCCACAGCATTGCCTGAAGTGTTGGGATTTCACTACTCAGTGACAGCTTTTCTTTGAAATAGATTGGATTTTTTAAAGTGAAGTTTGCTTCTGTAAAATCAGTTGAAACTGTCTCTTAGATAATCCAATAATTGTTAAAACAATCAATAATTATTAAAATAACTTTGCATCAGTTGTGCCATCCTGGCTGTTAGTTGACTTTGTGCTGCAAATGTTTTTTAAGTGCCCTTCCATGGGACAAACTCTGAAACTTCCACCTTTTTCTATTAGAATGTTATTGATGGGGACCTCTGTGAGCAGTTCAATTCCATGGAACCTAACAAGCAGAAGAACGTGTCTGAAGAACTGGACCGGACTCCACCAGAAGTCTCAAAGAAACTGGAGGACATCCGTACGCGCTATGCTTTCTGAGCTGAGGAAGTGGAGGACTTGAGTAGGACTTTGAAGAGATGTTGGAAGAAACTTCCTTGCCTTTCCCCATTTTGTTTGCCCCCTCGTTTCTCTCCTAGTGCACAGTGGGTCAGCTCACAGCTTAACATACTCTGCTTTCCAGAAATGGAGCTCTCCAGAGGATGATGCCTCATAAGCTATCAGAAGTATCCCCCCATTTCAGCAGAGACACCAAGCTGCAGCAACCCCCCTAAATCCCAGCCCACTGGCTCCTTGGTAGCTTCACAGTGAGCTGACTTGATTGGTCTCATTCTCCAATACTCTTCTCCATTCTGAATAAACAAGGGAAGCCATGAGGAATGACATGGCATGAAGATAGATGGTTTTTCCTAATCAGTATTTTGGAAGTTTTGTCAACTTGGCCACTCTATTGTTCCTATTCTGTTTTTTAACTGTTATGTTGTAAATACAGTTTTGCATCAAATTAAGTCTTTTTTGTCTTGGGAGAGGCGGTGGTCACAAATAAAAAAAATACTGAGAACTTGCTGGACAGTGTCCATTTGCATAGATTTAAATTCTGTTCTGTAGGAAAAGTATCTGTGAATATGAAAGCTGAAAGATAAAGACAAACAGAGCCTTGTGGAGAAAAACCCAATGTGCTGCTGGAGCAGCCCTGAGCGCCCACCAGGAACAGCTGTAAGTCTTTGGCTAACAGTCCCATAACCACAAAATAATTGGATGGGTGAAGGGCAGGAGGAGAAACGTTGGCCAGATCCCAACAAGGAAATCCTCTGAAAGAGCTAGTGAGGGCGATCCATCCCTTTCTTTCATAGCTAAAGAAAGATTTTGATGTCCAAATCCATGCTTATTTGACCAGAAATATGTAGTATCTTCAAACCTGCATTTCCCCTAATAGACTAAGCCAAATTTCTCTTGTGAAGTTTGTTGACTCACTGGATTGATCCTCCTAGAAATCCTTAAAAAGTAGGCAGTAGGGCTGTGCAGCACTTCAGACTGAAAAGTAAATGAAGGTGGGGATGCTGTTGCAAGTCTGTAAAACAGCCATATCCTTTCCTGCTACAGTGGGACTACTGTACTTGTTGATGAGTGTTACGTGTGCCTCCATGGACACAAGCATCTTTTTGCTTTCAAATCTGAAGTTCTGCACAGCCATGGAGCCCCAATCCCTTGGCTGTCAAGTTACCTGTTAGTATAAGGTAAAGGAGTCCCTGCGGATTTTACTCCGCTACCCTTGCGGCAATAGGGAGTGGTGCTCATCTCCGTTTCATAAGCCAGCGCACGTCCAAAGACATTTCTGCAATCGTGGCAGGACGTCACAGAGTGCTGTTACCTTCCCACCAAAGTGGTACCTATTTATCGACTCGCATTTACACGCTTTCGAACTGCTCGGCTAGCAGGAGTGAGGGCGGGGGCGGGAGCTCATCCTGTCACGTGACGCTCGCGTCTCGACCCTGGGCCATCGGCTTTCCAACTGGCAAGCCCAGAGCCTTCGCTGCTGCGCTATCGCGGCCCCTACTCCATTCGTATGCAGATTGCAAAAACGCTTGTGAAAGCTGTTCTACGGCGGCGGAAGGTACATGCGTGGTCCATTGCTAAGCAAGGCAGTCGTAAAGCGTGACCAATTTTATGACCTTTTTGCCACGGCTAAGTGGATCACTGCAATTGTTGCATGACTCATGCAGTGATTAAGTGAATCCAGCTTCCCGTTAACTTTGTTTGTTGGAAGCTGCAACCATCATAAAACGCCAGTTGCCAAGTGCCTGAATTTCGATCACACGACCATGGGGATGCTGCAGCAGTTTCAAGTGTGAAGACCAGCTGTCGTATTTTAATGCTATTGTAACTTTGAACGGTCACTAAATGAATGGTTCTGTATCAAGGACTACCTGTTTTGCTTCCTTGCTGCTTCTCTTTCTCTGCCTAGATTTTCTCTGGCAATGCAGAATCTTCATCCTTTTCTTGGTTTAAATGTATTTCCCTTGTTCCCGGCCAGTCTGCCTTTCAGCAGCAGAGTAACAATATTTACTCCAGATTTGAACTGCCGGAGGATCCTATTTTTTGTCAGTCCCGCTTTTACTTTTTGCCCACCCAAGGCACTGCGCGTACTCGATGCTCCTGCCTCGCAGGAGGAGCAGTTCTCCCCACAACGGCAACTCTGAGGTGGGTTGCGCTGAGAGAGAAAGGGGGACTGGCCCAACTTCCTCCTGGTGCTCTTATGCCTACGGAGGACCAAGCCTCCTGGTTGCCCTGTTTCAAGCTCTCCAGCTTTGCAGAAAAGGATGCATTTTGAACGTCTTTATTTGTAAACTGGTGGCTTCGGCTACATCCTGTTAAACTTTCCGCCTTAAAAACCTCTGCTTTTAACAGCTTTGTTTCTATTCTTGTCTGAAGTTTTGAATGGGATATCGCAAATATCTGTGAGCCAGGAAGCATAAATAAGCAGAGGTAGCTTGTTTTTGGAGTTGCAAATGCCTTCATAACATCAGAGGAAAAAAATGCAGCGAGGGTCCGATACTCTGGGTGGCTTACAGTTCTAAAAATGTTAATCACCGTTTTGCTTTGTTGAAAGACACTCTTCGTGCCCAGACTCTGTGCGTTTTCTTACAGAGATTTAGCAGTATTTTAGGAAAAAACCAAAAATCCTTTCGACAGAAGTCTGAAGTGGGACAGTTTTGATTTCAGAAGAGCTGCCCTATGGGTACAACTATCTGTGGAAAACAGTTAAAAGTGCCGGCTAAAAGCACTCACATTTTCCTTCTTTGGTGAGCTGTTAGTTGCTGCTGGCAACTCGTATTCATATATGGCTGAACAGGAAAGGGAGACCCCCCAGCGCCAAGGGGCAGCAGATCTTCAGGGTCCTGTTCCTGCTTGACAGGGCGACACCCAACAACTTAGCTTGGCAACCTACAGTAGTCCACTGCCAAAGTGTTCACTGGTTTTCACAATGGCCCCAGCAGCCAAAGACATGGTCTTGCCTGGCGGGGGTGTCCCCTCACTCCACAGAGCTGCTGGGGAGGAAGGTAACTCTCTTTGGGCTACTGATGTGCCTGATTTTCACAATGTGTGCGAATTACACAAGTAGCTGGGAGGGAACGAAATTCATGTAGACCTAGACCAAAATAGCCCTGAGGAACTGGAGGAATTCCCTGTGATTTTCACGTGCCTAGCAACCTTGGAGATAGATGCCTTTTGATCTATGGAAAGTGTGTATTTCATTTCTGAAATCTAGAAAAGTTTTTCTGATTCTAGATATGAACTCAGGATTGCATTTATGTATATAAGAGTATCTGCTATACTGCAAAATGTAGAGATGATTTTGGCTGGGTCGTTGTGGAGTTCAAGATACTGACAAAAGCCTCTACATGTTTTTTTTTTTACCAGAGAGGGCAGAATAAGGAGGAACTATTGTTTTAATTACAGTACAACTTTTATTAATACTGAAATCTTCACAGTGCATTTGTTACCTGTAGCAGTGGCTATTTTGAATGAAATAAAAAGAGATCAAATAACTAAATGGGCAGAAAGGGTGTACAGGGAGAAGCTAGGACTGCTAGAAGGAAAATAAATTACGGGCATGGGAAGGAAGAACAAGTTAACAGCACCAGGACAATTACATCAGCTGAATGACGTTTTAGAGGGTTTCTGTTTTTTACTGTACAAAACAAATGAAAAAAAGCAACAGTCTGCCACACACAGCCACCGTTTGATGTGTGGAAATCACAGGAGGGCTGGCATGTTAAAATGAAAGTGTTATCACAACAGCAGAAGGGTGAGAAGGCCTATGATGCAGCACACAGACACGGAACTGGGTTGGAAGGAATGGCTATGTACAAGGTGAGGCCTCACCCTTGCGTCACTGGAGACGGTTGTGCTTCCCTCCTCAAAGCCTTTGGGGGAACAGGCTGGGTCTCCCACCACCAAGGAAACCCTCAGCCTTTCTGGACTGGAAGCCCACGCCACGTTCTTTATCCCTTGGGAAGGTGGGGCTTGGCCTTGTGGAACATAATTCTCTCCAGATGTGAAAGTCCCAACAGCAGGTTGGGAAGAGCAGTGTTCCTAAAACCTTCTGCTCTATATCTCAACTTATACGCTTCTTGAAATAACTCTTTTTTCCTAAATTCACTTTTTTGCCCACCAGTGAACACATTAGAATCCTTACTGGTGTCAGTAACAGCAGCAAACATTGCTTCAACTTAGCTTTCTCTGCTTCATCCCCATGTGCTATGTGTATCCACACGTTGACCTCTGGATGCTGTCTGAGCCCAGCATCTAGTGGATCTGAAACAAAAAAACAGGCTTGGGAGAAGGAACAGGTTTGCAATCAGCAGCCAAATGTGCAGCAGTGCCCTTTCCTAGCCATGCCCAAGGAAAGGCGGCTGCTCTCAAGCCTTCCTGTTTCTACACCATTTACCTTCCACTCTTCTCGCTTCACTCCACTCTGCCACATTTCCAAACTCTCTTCTCTTTCCCACCATCACTTTCCTTTTGCCAGCAGAAACTAATTTTTAACTTTCAGGGGAGAAGTGAAGGTCATCATATGAGCACTGGAAAGCAGCAGATGCCTTCAAAACTCTTTATAGATCTGGATCCAGACCATGGAAAAGCTGCAACACATGCCAACTGTGAATAAACTCATTAGAGCTCAGTTTGGCATCATTTCTGTCAACATCTCCATTAAAAATCTTCCCGCCCACTACAAAAATAGGCAGATTCCACATCTAAACAAGACTGCTCAGGACTACAAGGAGGCAAGCATCTTAGACACAACATGGCCTTGAGCTGAAAAGTGCAGTATTCTTTGATGAGACAAAAATGAGCAAGATGGAAAGTAACAAAGGGCAGAGCACAGGCACCTTTCCAACGATTTGCTCCTTTCCAACAATTCCCAAGCCCAGGTCCCATTCCTTTTTGCTCAGCTTGTCAAGAGGTAAGATTGGTCTGAAAAGACAGGAACCTGTCCCTGGACTGTTACGCCGATGCTTGCTCAGACCAGCTTTCTTTATACCACAGATCAAGGCAACGCAATGCCTTTAGAGGCTTGAGCTGTGAGTTCAAGATGCACTTCACCTCCGGTTCTATTGTTCTTCACCAACTGCCCCCCCAGCACTTCTGCCCTCACCAGAACTCTCCACCTTCAGAGAAAGACCCACAAAACCTCCTCCCACTAGGGCCAGAACTCCTTCCCACATGTGCTCTTGGCCTAATCCCTACCCTCCACCATGTTTTTCAAAAGGAACTCTTGCATTACACGTGAACAGCTGGAGACAAGGCTTGGGAATGCCAATGTGCCAACATGCTTCCATGCAATCTGTGCTCTAAATCAATCATCCTGCCTGATGCTTCAGAGAGGCTTCCTGGCAGTTGCTCCCTGCAAAGGTTCAAGCCAGGAGTGAAGGTCTGAGCTGGCCAAGGAAGTGCCCCTTCTTAATGAAATTCATCCACCATACCCCTGCCTGAACCAGTGTCTCCTGAAGAGACCCCCCTCGACAAGCAAGGGAGCCTCTCCTGAAAGAAAGCCTTCTCCTCAAGGAAACCCAGGAGAGGGGTCCAGCTCCTTGCACATCCTGCAGCCCACATCTTACAGAGGGGCTGGATTTTTCGACTTCTCCAACTTGCAGTGTCTTTTGGGAGAAGCTGATCCCAGCTGATGAGAGGAACACAGGAAAAAAAACTGGAGGAAGATACAGGAGGAGCTCAGGAAAAATGAGGGTTTTCTCTCCATAGGAAATGAGCTCTTTTTCAAGTAGTGGCTCCATTACTGCTCCGTTGCGTCAGGCTGGAGGGGAGGCTGGTGCCAGTTCTCACCTCGCTGCAGGTGAGGCTGGAAAGGGTGTGCAAAGGAAAAGGAGAACAAGGTAGAAAATAAGCTCCAAAACAGTTTTTGATAAGCGGTGCTCTTCTATGTTGTTTAATAAAGGCCTTTACTTTAGTCTCCTTTTAAATCTAGATCCTGATCTATGAATCTGTGAAGGGCACAGGCTTTTGGCAGTTAGGCTGTACCCCTCTGGACTCATGAGGAGTTTGTGTCAGCAGCTGTGCAGAACTCATCACAAAAACCGTGGCGCTGACCTATCATTGGTGATGGTTCGGCGAAGGTGCACACCACGGCGGATGGCCACCAACATATCTTCAGCAGGAGGCTCACTGGAGGCAGCTGGAGGGGGCCTGGGGGTCTGCTCCTCAGGACCAGGGTCCGAGAACATTGTAGGGAAAGGGAACTGGCCATCTCCCAGGGCGTGGGCACTGGCCACCAGCTCACCAATCTTTTCCACAAGGCTGTGGCGGTTGGCGGCCAGCTGCTGCTGCTCTTCTACTGAAGGCTTCCCAGCCCCAGCATACACTGAGACCTCTAGGACACTGCTGCCCCAGGCGGTGTTGGGCAGGCTCAGCCTCTTGGGGGAGGCTTTGGTGAAGTCCAGGCTGTGGGGTGAGCAGGCATCTTCGGCATAGAAGACACATTCCTCACTGCCCATCCGGATAGGACCAGCATGACCAGGTGAGTCAGGCACAGTGGGGGTCTTGACAGGGATAATGGGTGGCCTGATAGGAATTGGACCAGTGCTGGAAACGGTTCGGCGAACTGTGGGCTTGGTGGAAGGTGTGCGACGGATGGTGGCCACACCTGGCGTGCTCCCGGTTGGCAAGGTGGTGCCAGTGGGCAGACCGGCCGTTGAAGCTGGTCTCTTAGTCTGGATCATACGGCGATAATTTTGAGCGATATTGCTGTTGCGAGGAATGGTTGAGGATCTGTCCAATTCATTCTGGTTGTCTCCTTCAACATCACCATTCACAGAATAGCAGTCGTACTCTGAACCTGAGGAAGTGACAGGCAGAAGCATCAGCAAAGGGACCAGCAAAGAACAGAGAGTAAGGAAGAAATGGACCAGATCCGTTAACCATGGTTTAAGCCCAACATGAGAAGTCGTGCGCAAGCGACTCAGGCAGAGAGCTCCCTAATCCACATGAATATAGGGGGAAGGGAGTAAAGCAGAGTCGCTTGTACGTTTGTGTTACTTTGGCCAAAGTTAAGAAGAGTTGTTTTCATCTTCTGTGGGGTTAATAACTTTAGCTGACCTACAGAACAGGACTGACCAAGAGCAGGTACAGGTCACACCCACACTTCAGCCGAAGCTGAGTCACGGCCATGCCGTGCACTTCAGCACCAAGGTGTCCCAAATGCATGTTGCTTCATAAGATGAGGCACACTGGGAGCGGTGTCTCAGCCTGACCCTTTTGTGAATGAAAGCTTGGAGCACATGTACAATCAGCAAAGCCCAAATGCCTTCTGCTCTTTCTGCTGCTGTGAAGAATGAAGAGCTGGGCAGGGCATTTAGGCAGCAACGCAAGATTGTTTAGGACAAGTGTGCCCATGCTGGACTGCGCACTGTGCAGTGCCTCCCGAGAAGTCCAAGCAAGGTTGAGAGTAGCTGCTTCCAACTCTCGGTCGCTTCCCGAATCTGGCCTTCCTGGACCCCCACGCAGAATGAGGGGTTCTGTTTTCGATCTCGAGGGACCTGCCACAGATGCCCATTCTTGCCGTTCATCCCTTGCCATGACCCGCCTTGCCCCAAATTGCCTCCAGCAGCCTGGAGAGCCCCATACAGCAACCTGTCCCCCAGGAGGCCTGACTCCTCCCCCCGCCGCTCTTCCAGGCAGGCACCTGCCACCCTTGAAGCCGGGCATCCTACCTTGAGAGGGGATGGTGTCCTCTGAGCAAGACGGGGTGGTGGTCTGTGTGCTGTACCCACTGGAGAACTGCAGTGAATCCCGGCTACTCTTCTGGTGCTCGAGGCTCAGACCATGGGTCAGCACCATGGCCAAATCACTGGCAGCTGGGGACACCTCCTCCCCATGCTGGTAGGAAGGAGAAACGAGATCAGGGTCTGGGGAAGGCGTCTCACGCAAAGCATTTGCCAACCGGGGTAGCAGCAGACCAGGCCCTCAGCTCCAGGAGGGGTGGGTCGGCTCCTGCGCTCAGACGGGCCGGCCTCCGAGGCCAGGGCTGGGAGTGAGCATGGCTCACGCCGGTGTCCTGAGACCTCCTCACTGCTGCCCTCCTGGCTCCAGCCCCGGGCACCTCTGCCAGCCGGCAGGGAGGAGGGGCCACAATCAGCCAGGCGAACAGGGAGCCAGAAGGACAACGCGCCGAAGCGGCGCCCACCCATTTCCCAGCCTCTTCCACGCTGACCCACAGCTGGCAGGAACGCGGCCTGACACGGGAGGGACAGCTGTGCCTTTGCTGGCTGATTAAGCCGCTCCGTCTGCGGACAGGGCAGCCCTCCAGTATTTCTTCCTAGCGGGCAAGATCGGCTGGGGAGCCCTTGGCTGAGCATCTCGTCCAGAGACCAGCTGCCCACCCTTGCCTCTGGCTGAGCGGGAGGGAGGAGCCTTCTCCCTGAAAAATCCCTCGGCCGGATACTTTCAGAACCGGCTTCAGGAGAAAGAAGCACTGAGAATCCCACCCAGCCACTGCCTGCAGCTTCCCCGTCTTCCGCTGTGTCTACGGGAGGTGGACATTTTCTTTTTACTCCAATTGTTCAAACACACAGAGACAAAATCAGTTCCTGCCCTCTCTGGGGTCAGTGCCTGGAATTTGCCAAACAGCGGCACAAGGGATCTGGACTGCGGGCTGGGCGGTGACTGGCTCAGGAGGGGTTCAGTGCAGTAGCCCAGACAGGGCCCCAGTGAACCCCCGTAGACGGCCAATTTTTCTGAAGGCTTCTGGGCACTGTCCAAGACGCTGCATCGCTCGAGATGAGGCTACGGCCACCTTCTGCCCTCTGCCACCCTGGGCCTGGCTGTACCTTGGCAGCAATGGAAGCAGGGGACATGCGAGGTCGGGGGCCATCCTCCAAGCTAAACCCCAGATATATCTGGGGGGCAGAGCCTGGTTCTGCCTCACGGAGAAGCTCCGCATAATCCTTTCTTCGTTGCAGGGTATTTGCCACAGGCTGCTCATAGATGGGGAACTTGGCCCAGTCCTGCAAAACAGAACGGCAGCATCACCGGCAATCCCAGTACTGCAAAAACCAGAACAAGGCAAGAGGGGAGGCCACGAGAGGCGAGGAAAAGATACGAGAAGGGAGCAACTGCAAAGCAGCACTGCAACCACCGAGCCTCACGAGGGCACAGCTCTCGGCCTGTGAGATCTTCTAGGCACAAAGGGGCCCCTCTTGCACCCCCTGGCTTCAGAGAAGCCTGAGCGCCTGTGCCACCTGCTGTGCCAGGCCCGGGGCATCCTCTGGAGCAGCAGGCTTCTCATTCAGGTGCCTGGTCAGACACTTTGGCCATCTCCATGAAGCAGAATAAGGCGGCTTAGGAAAAGGGCTTGTGCTTCTTGGCTCTTTGGAAGGGTAATCAAGACGGTGAGGGGACTGGAAATTTAGCCCAATAAAGAGCTGTTAAAGGGTGTGTTTCCTCTGCAGAGAGCGGGAAGGCTGAAACAAGGAATGAAAGCAGCTCCAGAGGTGGCAGTGGACTTGACCACTGTGGCCCTAGAAGCGGGATCAGAACCATGGGACAAACTGCTGAGAAAGATACGCGGGTTAGATCTTGGGAGGAGTTTCTTGAGAATAAGAGCCATCAAGTCATAGAATAGGATGCTCGGCTAGAGGTCCACAGAGACCAGTGGCTCTTGGTCCACAATGCTTAAAAATTCAGCAGAGGCGCACCAAGCAGGGATTAGGCGAGATGACGCTCCTCGATGTATCTCCGGAAGTCACCAGTGATGTCACGGGACATGCAGGAGACTTTGTGGTTGATTTGATCATAACAAGGACATCCGATGTGAAAATATTCATTCGGTCCTACCTGCCTTGACTCCCAAGACTCTACAACTTGACTGTCACCAAGGTTTTTCCAGTCAAATGACCTCAGCCCCATTCCCATAGGATGAACAACCTGCCATGTCTTCTTCGGTCAGCGGACTCACCTTCATGAGTCAGCAGGACAGGACCAGGGATGGCTGGCTGACTCTTCCTGGCCAATTCCCTCCTCCCTTTTTTCCCTCTTTTTCCATGAAGGAATGCAAACTTAGGGAAAAATCCACAGGGGCATAGTGGCATAGCCACAGTTGGTCCCACCATGAATTGGTTCCAGAGTCTACTTATCCATTTCCATTCATTTTTCACTCTCCTCTGAAATAACTGTGACTGGGTGGATTGAAAAACAAGCAGTTCTAAAAATGGAGGAAATGGAAAGATCTTGTTTTTGGGGAGTACCTCAAGGCTTTTTCTCTCTGCTGAGTTCACATGGTGCAAGTGACTGAGGAGAATTAGCTTATCCCAGGGCAGATCAAATCTGTTCAAAGCTAAATCCAGTTCACGCAGGAGTGGCAAGAGTCTGATGCGTCCTTCTGCATGGGAGAAAAGGCTGCGGCTGGGCCTTGCAAGACACAGAGTAAGGACAGCATCATCACCAAGGCAGGGATGTTTTTCCCCAGGAGGCCCTGTGGAAATGACCTTGCACAGTTGTCCAGAAGTTGAGTCATGGAAACTGGACTGCTTGGTTCAGAACGTTTCACGGCTTATCTAAGTAGCTTCTTCAGTCTGAGCAAGTTGGTTGAGGGACCTCGGGGGGCAAACCCCTAAACAGGTCACAGAGCTTTGATCTCTTGACAGTTAGGGCCAAACAGTTCTGGGGTAACTTCCCTACCAAGGATAGAGTTGGCTCCCCACCAGCTGAGGTCTGCAAGGCTCCAGGCTCCTTCCTGCCAACATTAGGTGGCTTGGAAGCACTCTTTCTCCAAAACCATTGACTCCAGGAAGATGTCTGCTCCAGCCCCAGAAGAGATGACCTGTGATTCCCTGCTCAAGTCTGGGAACAGACAGTTCACAATAAGCAGGGCATCCTTCAGCTCTGGCTACATGCAGGGCTTTCCACTGAAAAGCAGCAAGAAGCACGTACAAGGAGAAACCAACCCCCTTGTGATCCCCGTGCGCCCAGTCAACTTTCAGGGAGGAAAAGGCATTCTGGGCACTGCTGTATGGAATCCAAGATCACAGCTGGTCATCAAGCTCCCCAAGCTGGTCGCCCAACAATAACAAATGAAAAGGAAGGAAAAGAAAGCAGAAAGCCATTCAAACCAGCATCTGGGGCAAGAGGCCACGGCCATTCATCCATGTCTCTAGAGATTTGTGGCATGCATCAACTACTCAAGGGGTGAAGGTGGGGTCCTAGGATAAGATGGGAAAGAGAATGTGGGGGACTTAAGCTTCACCTTTTGGCCACCCGAATACGGTCCAGTGGCAGAACCAGAACTAACCGAGGTTGGGGAGTTGCATTCGCTAACAGATTGGCAAGTTTCAGAGGCCTCAGACGATGCAGAACTGGAGGACTTCTGGCATGCCCGAAGTCAGATCAGCAGCAGCAGCAGCAGCAGCAAAACAGACGTGCACAGAAAGGAAGAGAAGAGCCTGGTCAGGAGGAGGGTGGTGGCAGCAACGGCGGCGGCAGCAGCAGAAGGGACAGAGCGCAGCTTGACTGAAATGGGGGCGGCTTTCCTCCCTCAACATGCCTCACGGGACATTTCATTAGGGGGCTAAACCGTCCTGAGGCTGGAGGAGAAGGGACCCGGTCCGGGGGCAAGAGGAAACACAAATGGCTGGGGGAGCTGGAGAGAATCTCTCGTTCCCGAGGGACGCCCCCACGTGATTCTGTGAAGCTCGGCTGCACGGACCCCCGGCAAGCGACGGAGTCCTTCAGAGAAGCGCGGCCTCGCTTCCATTTGCACCCAGAGCGGGGGCTGTGCAGGGCTTCAGCTGGGCTCTGGTGGGACGGGGGAGGAGGGGCACGCAGGAGCGGGAGGACTCCTCCTGAGCGCCGGGTCCCCCCTCCTTGTGACCTCCGGCTGCCGGGCTGAGGGCGACCAGAGGCTTCCCGAGAGCCCCAAGCCAGGAGCCCCCAGGCGATGGAGCCCTCGCGCCAGGGCGGGCCGAGGGATCTCTGTGAAGAGCCGCCCGCTTCGCCTCTGGCACGGCGAGGAAAGCCGCGGCGGCCTTACTTCCCCTCCCAGTGCAGAGGCAGCTCCCAAATGGACTCCCGCTTCTGGCTCCCTCACAACAACCCATCTTCTTGCTTCCTGCCTTAAGCGGAACCGGCCAAAGCGTTTCCGTGGGACGTAAGGGCATCACCGTGGCCTCCTGGTGAGCAGCCCGCCCCGACCAGGCCCAGAATCCACCTCCATCTCCGTAAAGGGGTGGCAGGGGAAGGGGGAGACCTGCACACCCCGGCTGTCACTGGCTCCTTCCAGGGCGCAGCGCGCGTCCCCTGCCTGGGGAGCTGTCACCGTGCACACGGGGTCATCATTCGGTCCTGGACTACCTCCTTTCTTGAATGCGGGTGTGGGCTCTGCACTCAGCTCACCTGACTGGTGATGTCCAAGGGCATTGGTGAAGGAGGTTTGGAGAGCGTGGCATCCTGCGAAATGAAGCCTGAGTCGTGTGACGAGACACTGGACAGGCGAGTGTTGGCGTTCACCGACTGTACCAGGCTACGGGAGCAAGATGGGAAACCAGGTAAGATGCTGGAGCTCGAGAGAGCCGCAAGGGCATCCCTACGAAGTGAAACAGGAGGAGACTGAGCAGTGGCTACAGCTATTAGAAAATCCTCGAGGCAAGGTAAGCCACTGAAGGAACAGGCATTTTGAGAAACTTGGTTTCTCACGCCAACAGGCGACTACTCAGGCCAGGCCAGTCTCAGGTGCGTAGGTGGAGTGAGCGGCAGCAGAAGCAGGACAGGACAGGACCACCTGGAAGGTGGCGCATGCCATCCTTTTCAGTGGGAAGGGTGGTCCTTCAGCGCACTCTCACACCGGCCCTCCGTTGCTCTGAATACAACTGGACTACTCGGCCCTTCTTACTTATCTCCGCTCCGCAGCGTAAAACCTTCGTCGGAGGGCAGCTCTGGAAGCCACCAGCCGCGCCTCCTGCCAGGCCCTCTTCCCAGCTGCAAAATGCACGGCGATCTTTGGTTCTCTCACGGGTGCAAAACCAGGGTGAATTTCTGTCAAAACTCATCCCTTTCTGAGCCCAATCCCGCCGGGTCAAGAAAGAGATGTTTCAGAGGACTTTTTTGAAAAGGGCCGAGGAAACCGGACTGGAGAAACTCAGCCGTCCGTTCCTGGACATGCCCTGCCCGGGGTAGACCTGCTGGCCCTGGGCCTCCGGGAGAGGCGACTGGCAGGAGGGGCAGCAAGTGGCACGCAGCTGCAGTTTTCTGCTGGTTCAAGGATGGCGAGCGAGCACCTTTTCCACCAGGAAGTCAGCTGGCATCAACAAAAGAGGCAGGAGACACATCGACTCCAAAGTACACAAATGCTCCAGCACCTTTTAATTCTTTCCTCAGCTCATGGCAGAAGCATCTTCAATGGTCCGTGAAGAGCTTTTGCGTGAGATCGAGAGCAACACGTGTTGCTGACCTGAGCGGAACTTTTCCCAGTTACTCCCAGGTTGCAGATGCTGTCACGACATCAGAGTCGAAAGGCAAAGCGCCGGGCTTTGTCGGAGCTGAAGGAGAGACCTGCGGTTCGGCCTCTGCGCCTTGCTCAAGGCCAACGCTATACACGGTTGCACGAGTCTGGCTCTCCTTGATTTCATCCCGTGGCAATTAGCTTGGGAAGTATTTTACAGGTCACAAGGACTCTGGCCATCAGTACAAGGGGGATCGCTGAACTACTCAACCTTATTAAGATCTGGGCCCCACGAGGACCTGTCTTGTGAGGTGCCACTTGCCTCCTGCTGTGCATCACTTCACCATAAACTGGGGATTCCCATCAGTTGAACCAAACTTACCTGCACATGCTGGATTTGCGGGATCCTGAGCTGCTGGGGGAGGATGGAGGGGTTTGGTAAGACCAGCTGTAATCAGAACCCTTCAAATCTTTGATCACCTGCAAGAGAAGGTCACTTTAGCTGTGATCCTGACAACATTTTCTGGCCGAAGAGTTCTTGCAATCTGAGTAGAGCCTGAGTGTGAATGAGTGTGAATCTGAGAATGGCCTTCTCAAATCCAGGAGAAACACTGCCGGTCTTTGGCCAATCAGTAGCCATTCAGACGGTGGCCAAGGGACTGCGAGTTGAGGGGCCTGACACTGAGAGAGACCCCCTGCTGCCTGCCTTCTTCCTTGTCCATCCATCCCTTCCTTAAGCTACTTTTCTTGAAGAATAGGAGGAAGTGTTAAAGCCCTTTATGTACATCGAATGGATACTGGCCTGACTGTCCCTGTTGCTCCTGTGAAGGCACCAACATGTCACAACTCGCCTTGAACTGGATGCTGGTAACAAAATCCTCTAGAGGCCTTTTGGGGAAAATGTCCCTCAGCAAACAACTGGCTTAACTCAAAAGCAGGAAGGAAACCTGTCACCACAGACTGAATCTGGCTTCCCGAGCTATTCTAAATCTTTGTTCCACCTCTCACCCAATGTTGGGGTCTGTGTCCTGAAGGCCTTAGTTTCTTAGCTCCCAAGGGAGAAATGCTTGCAGCCACCCCCAACTGCAAGCACATCCAAACGGAAGTCTTGACCTTCTTCTTTGGGACATTCTTTCAGCTGTCCTGTCCCGCCCCCCAGACTTCTCAAGGCTAAACATTTCTCAAGGTTCTTTCAGCTTCTCTCCCCAAAATTTGGCTTTTCCTCCCCTGGCCATGCTCAATGTACACCCCTGAACCTGTTCCCATTTCCCTTAATCCCTCTTGAAGTGCTGATGCAGTGCCAGAGATAGATTTCATCAAGGAGACTAAAGACTGGGCAATACTTCCATGATTTGGAAATTATACTTTTTTTTTGCAACCATATACTGATGATTATATTCAGTCTGCAGTCAACAACTATACTGTGGCACTACTCAATATTCAAAAGATCAACAGCTACTTCCCAGACCAAGAGTTTATAACCTCCAGGTCAAGCAGACACAGGCAGATCCTCTAGGTCCTTCCATTTCTGTTAGTTAGGAAAAATGTCACTGCAAGATGTGCATGGCAGAGCATGGGGAGAGCAGAGGAATCTCTTCAGCCCACAAGAAACAGGAAAAAGTTTGCAAGAAGCTTGAAAAGAATTCCCCAAAGCAAAATGACAGGATGTTGGCTTCAGGCATAATTTATCTCAAGGAGGGGATGACAGGGTACTACGTAGGCTTTCACGGCTGGTATCTGTTGGGCACTGCTGAACTTCAGGGTTTAGTGCCTGTGGTCTAGACAAGAGATTTCCTGAGGTTATGTCAGCAACTGTGGCTAGCAAAGGCTTGCCTAGCAAACCACCTTGCCTCTGAGGATGCCAGCCACACAGGTGCCAGCCAAATATCAGGAAATCTGTTTATCTAGACCATGGCCACTTTCTGATTTTCCACTGAGTGATTTAATAGGCATTGTTATATGAGCACTCCTTATCTGAGGTTCTTACTTCAGGTTGTTTTTAGTTGTCCCAAGACTCAGTTTAAAAACATGCTGATCAAACTTCCCAGGTTTCCATCAAACACAGTTTTAGTCATCCTTGTGAGGTGCCACTTGCCTCATGTCAACAGTTCTTCATCTGGTTAGATGAAATGTTTCCTATCTACACCATTTCCAAAGTCAATCATTGTCTTCTTTCTTCCTTTCTTCTCAGGATGAATGAGAAGATCCTCTGAATAAACTACAGGCTGGATGGCCTGCTAATGAGATGAATTCCCTGGCAGCTTAAAAATAGGAGTGAAGCATCAACTGATGTCCCAAAGTTTGACCAGAATGTGATAGGTCTTGGCTACTTAAAGATACTTGTTGTTTTTGAGGGTCATTTGTGAATTCATTGAGAACATGATCTCATTCCATCTCATTAAAGCTCAGGAACGCTTCAGTGGCTTCAAATGTGTTCCTTGCTCATTGACCAGGGAGAGATTTCTGGGTAAATGGTCAGAAGTCAAACTAGGGAGTCCATGAATGCATGGTAAGCGCACCCCATGTCCGGATAGAAGCAGTGGCAGAGGAAAGGGCTGAACGATGGCTGGTAGGGCAATGGGGGGATTATTACTCAGTATCTTCACCCAGACCTTGTGATTAATAGGTCTGCAGGACATGGCACCGTTCCCCCAGAAATAAATAAGTATTTCTATCCTATCCTGACCCTGTTATCAAAAAACTATCCTGCAAATAGGTTCCACCTCCAAAAGAGTACTCTCTGGGACATCCTCCAACCATAAACTTTATCAGAAGAGGGAGAGAAATATTTCTTTTCACTCTATACAGCTAGTCCTCAACCTATGACCAGTCACTTAGCAATCACTTAAAATTATGATGGAGCCCCCAAAAGGTACTTATGACCAGTTCTAAAGTTCTGACAGTCATGTGTCTGCATTTTTAGTGCTCGGCAACTGGCTCATGTTTATGACCATTTCAGGTGGGTTTTTTTGCTGAAAAGTGGCATTTACTTCTGTTTTCTGGCAAAAACGTCCCATAGTAAACAATGGGCTCATTTAATGACCACAGTGTTCACTTAATGATCATCACAAAAGAAGTTGTAAAATTGGCTTGGTCACATAATGACCTGCAGGTGTAAGTCGAGCCCTACCTGGAGTTAAAATCAAAGACAGATGACCTGTAGCAGCAGAGCTAGGATGCCATCTTATTTTGTGACTGCACACTTCGTTGGGCTAATTTCTTGTTTAAAGTATGAGCTGCCTTCTGAGAGGTGGAGAAAGAAAGAGGTCACCTTCTCCAAAAGGAAGTTCTGATACTCAACCATGAACACTTTGTAATCAGACCTTCTAAGGGATGGGTCTCAAACAGTGTACTTCGCACTGTTTCGTGATCCCTTATTATCTCTCTCTCTGTCTGTCTGTCCATCCATCCATCCATCCATCCATCCATCCATCCATCCATCCATCCATCTATCTATCTATCTATCTATCTATCTATCTATCTATCTATCTATCTATCTATCTATCTATCTATCTATCTATCTATCATCATATTTATATGCCACCAATCTCCTAACGGACTTCTGGCGGCTCACAATCAACATTTTAATATTTTTAAACATGTTTTTACATTTTTAGTTATTTAAAAAAAATTAGTTGGGTTTAATATTTTTCTCCTGGCTTCTATTAAAATGGAATTAGAGCTGCGTGCCATACCCGGCAGCCCAGTTAGCAAACAGTAGAGCGTATCAGTCCCATCCAGTCTGGTCAATTGGGCTTCCCTACCTGCTCACTGGCTGTTGGCAGCTTATGTGGGTCTGCTGTCAGCACCACTAGATCATCAACGATGCCCTGAAGGTGGGTGATCTCTCCCAGCATGGTGATCTCTCCATTCTGCAAAAGGGACAAAGGAATGAGGTCTTGGCCATTTTGGAGAAAACAATCTTGAACCACACTCGAGAACCACTCCCGTGTGCTAGTGCTTGCTCTTCACTTGGGGAAGCCCAGGTGGTAGGATCACGGTGGGACCCATTTCCTAGACCAAGAAGGCCACTGTCACTGGGGCCAATGTGCCACCCAGCTGCCCACGTCAGCTTCAGAACGCTACCAAGAGATCTTTGGATGAGGAGGATCAGCAAGGGGGCGAGGCCCTCACGAGCCGAAGAGAGCATCTTCTTGGCAGAGGCAGCACTAGAGGTCAAGGATGTTTCCCACTGACTCAGCCACCCTTTCTTCAATCCCAAGACTGATTTTGGTCTGCAAAACAGAAGACTGAAACTTCTCATCTGATCTGCAGGCTTTCTGGCTTCTTCTGCATCTCCTGTTTGTTACTTATCCCCTAGTGAGTCTCCAGATTCTGTTACTATATTTTAGTTGATCCTCAACAAGTTGTGCAGCATTATGGACTGTGCAGAAGCCACAAAGGGACAGATCCTGCCAGTGGAGGTTCTGTGTAATTTCAGAAGTCGGGAATGTAATTCAGGTTAGTCCAATCTAAAACCTGCTAGGATTATAGTTTCATTAGTGAAATTAAATGGAAAAACATCAATCCAGGCATTTTTTTTCATTTAATCCAAAGAAAAACTTTAACATTTAGAAGTAAAAACAACAAACAAAAAGAAATTTGGGGGTTTGCATATGAGGGCTTATGGAGGAACGCAAACACTTTAAATCCTCAGGCTCACACTGAAACCTTCAAACGAGCTTAACAAAAGGACGCCTTGGGGTTGGCACCAAATCTTGCACTCGGCGCCCGTATCATGACCGTCCCTCCAGCGCCGTCTCGAACAGTTACATAATTCGTGCTACCTATGAATTATTTGCCTGGTCAGTTACTGACCGCCTGTTCAAGTAGTTTTAAAAATACATCTCGGCCGCGAAGAGTTTCAGTCCCACATCAGCCTTCAGCTGTTCAGCCAGGCCGCTGTTCGGCTTGGAGTGGAAATGGCGGAGATGTGATTTCTCCCCTGGGGAGGGAGGAAGCGGAACAAATGGACTGGCAAGCACTGAGGCTGGAGAAGCTCCCCCGCCCCAGTCTGACGCTTCTGCTCGGCCGGGAAAGCTTCAGCTGCATGAATATCCACAAGCAAAATTCTGCGCTCAGAATTCTTTGGCAGGTGATCATATTTTTTAACCTCCTGGATTTACAAATTTGCAAATCCAGCTGCATCCTGGAGTTAATTTACACTCTTCAGGAAACCTCCCTTCCTCCTGAAACACCTCCACGCACCTCTGAGATGGGGAGGGTTTAGTCCTCTCCCGTGCCTCCCTAAACTCAGCCTTTATCCCATGGCCCACCCAGCGGGACAATCAGACCGCGATGCTGTTTTTTAAGGAGCCTGGACAGATCCGAGGAGGGAGAGTCTGCCAAAGACTCACCCTTATCTCTGGATGGAGGGCAGCTGCTCTCCAAATCCCGATGCAGCGGAACGATGGCGGCAGAGAGGCAGGTCTTGGGCTCCTGCTTGCAAGCAGCCTGGCTGGAGACCACACTGAAGAACACGCTGGTCTGATCCAGCAGGACGCTTTAGGAGGACACATGGCGATGGGGAGGGAACGGGATGGAAAGCAGAGCCATTCAGAGAACCTGCCATGTTGCTTTTAACTTGGCGGCTCTGCTGATGCGGCTGCGCTCCCAGACGCGCTGCCTCCCCTGCTCCCGCAGCAGGCGTCTGAACGGCACAGAAGAAAGGAGAAGGGTGCAAGGTCTCCTCGAGGCTTGCCTGGCCGATCACTAAGCTTCAGCATGGGGAATCGGCATGTACCCTTGCAAAGGCACACCAGGTTGTAGGCTGGTCCCCGCTGGGGCTCCTCAAGCCCCAGAATCCCCCCATGGCGACCTCCCCGCTCATGGGTGGAGCCTGCCCAGTTTGCCGCCACCAGTCAGCTTCTGCACCAAAAATTCCTCTTTGTGCCAGATTCAAGAAGAAGAGAGTGGAAGCTGACAATTTTAGGGTTTTTCTTGCCTTCCCTGAAGCTCATAGAACGGTCAGGATGGGTGGATCAACCTCCCTACCAGAATGATATGGACTTCTCAGGACTAATTAAAAACTGAAGGGAAAAATCCTTTGTCCTGCAGGCTTTAGCTTGCAGAATATCTTCCAGAGAGGAATTAACGACACTCACAGGATAAAATTAGACAAAGGATTCAAAGAATCAATTTCTTAATCAGACTTTTTTTTAAAAAAATATTCTAATTCATCTCTAATTCCTGTCTCCTGAAATGCTGTTCTGGGATGAACCAAGAGCCAATCTGGGAAAAGATGCAACAGAGAGGGAGGAAGGGAGGAAGGAAGGAAGGGAGGGAGG
>JANHZU010005116.1:17601-32680 GCA_032468055.1 Acrochordus granulatus | reverse complement strand
ACACTCTGACCTTCAAGGATCTTCTATTTTCTGTTCTATCAATTTCACATTTCACTCTTATGAGGGGACCCCTCACCCTGTTTCTCCTGCCCAGCTTAAAGTTCCCTCCTTGTGGAAACAGCAGTAGGGCCATGCCAGAAGGGCAGAGGAGCTGGAAAGAACCGCCAGGAAAGACAGGGGACATGGAAATGAGAGAGGGGAGGGGAGCCTGACTTTCCCGCAGCCAGACACCGGCTCAGACATTCCTGTTGGAAATCACCCTCCTGGTTCTCATAAAGCACAGCACAGGCCCACTCTGTGAAAAACAGGCTTGATGAGCTGCCTCCGCCTCTGTTGCTGCTCTAACTCTCATGCGCGCGCACTCAAATCACCTCCATATCCCCAGCTGGAGCCAGAGCCTCTTTGGAGTGTCATCTACAAAGTTAATTCGGAGCAACGAGGGGCTGCACATGAGCTCAACGAAGGCAAGAGAAGAGATGGAAAAGAAAGGGCTGCCCACTGCCCACTTTGGCACGGTTGGGGCATTGTTTCCTGCTGGCTGAGCTGAGGCCAGAGGATTAGAAGCAAGAATTTCTGGAAAGTGAGTTCACTAAGAGAGGAAACAGAAGTTTGGTCAGAGAAGCACATCTGTTTGTTGCTCACGGGAAAATGGTGGTGGAGGGACTTCATGACTGGCAGGAGATGTGCTGTGTTTGCTTTTTCCCTGGAAGATGAGAACTACAGGAAGTCCTCAGGTTACAACTACTTGTTCGGGAACCATTCAATTATGAAGGCCTTGCACGATGTATGACTGGTCCTTCGAATTTTGGTTGTCAGTGTTTTCAGTCACGTGATCATGATCCAGGCTAAGCAATGTGTTCATATGATGTTGCACCAGTTGCTGTCATAATCTGAGGACTTCCTGTATCCATGCTACCACACTAGCTGGGAAGAAGAGGAGAAAAGGATAAAAGTGTCCAAGCTTTCCCTGTGTGATGGGTAATATCCATGTTTTGATAAGCAATGGGTCCAGGTGTCGTTACTCAAAAAAACACTTTAACCCAAGTTTGGGAAGTGTTAATCTAGCCCAACCCCATACTTGGTGTAAGAACCACGACTACAGCACGCCCACAAATGACCATCCAGTCTTTGTTTAAACACATTGACATTAGAAGGCTATTCCACTACTGCACAGCTCTTACAATTAGGAAATTTCCCGATGTCCACTGAAATCTACTTCCTCGTAATTTAAAGCCATTATTTTTAAAGACGAACCTTGACTTCACCAAAACTTTCAACCAAGTGTCCCATGGAATTCTGGAACAGGCGATGGCAAAACTTGGGCTGGACTCGGCTACCATTAGACGAATACAGAGTTGGTTGAAAAACTGAACCCACCCAGTGCATCGATACGGCTCCATGTAACGCTGGATCCCCAGCGGGGAAGTCTACGAGAACCGAGGGAGGTGAGAGGGACCAACTGCCACATGGTTGTTAAACAGCGGCTCACTCACCTTTGGTTTGGCTATAATTGTAAATTATAAAATTATAAAAATGATGTGATTTGAAAAACTGGGAGTTAAAGGCAACACGTGAAGGGGAGATGCAGGAGAAATAACCCCTTCCTCTCATCGCTTTCAGGGTCTTTCCCCTTGATGATGCCCTGGCCTTTTTAAAAGGATCCCTGCCTTCAACCTACTTCCAGCTTAGACAAAAGCACAGATGCACATGTGCGCGCGCGCGCACACACACAACCCGTCCACAGCATCCTGTGTGTGCTTGGTTTACAGATACAAGATATTCTTTGGCGCAAATCCACCCCGATCAAATACCAAGACGCATCCATCACATTCAGTTCCCACACCAATCCCCAAAGCAGACTGAAATTCACTGGCAATCAAACAATTTCCTGAGTGTGCCACTTCTCTGTTCTTCAGCTTCATATTGGAAAAAATTGCTCTGAAACTTTCATTTTTCAAGGTGAAAGACTTCCAGGAACCATAGCACCAAACCAAAAAAAGAGGAAACGTCTCAGAAAAATGATATGCCTGTTCCTTCTCAGTGAAATGCTGTTTAACTCACAGCAGAGGACACAACACACACAACAGATGGACCAAATGCAGATCATGCCATCTGAGAGCTAAAGTGGCCTTGAGTGGCCTCAGGAGGAGAGCCCTAACTTGGTCCCTGCTAGAGGGCATTCGCTCCCTCCTTGGCAGATCTTCTCGGCACCAGTTCCAACTTCACTGAATTGTCCTGGAAGGAAGGTGGCTCCCAGAACTGGGCCCAGCTAGGGTTGGATCAACGAGGCTCCCTCTCTCCAAGGCCTGAAAAGGGCTCCCAAGATGGGTATGCTGTGTATCCCAACAAAACTTTGCCTGTTGATTTTCTGCCTCAGCCTCCTCCCAAAAGTTCCAAGGTGTTGTCTTACCTCTTGTGTTGGTGGCCATATCTGCAACTTTCTGGAAGGCCTCCAGGAAAGCCACGGCAGCCACTATTGTGGTCCTAAAAGAGAGAAAGGCTCGAGTCAGAGAGGTGGAATGCTTCATAGGAGGATGGAGCTGCGAGACAGGAAAGCCCTCCGCCTGGAGGAAGGTGCAAAGAGTCAGGAAGACAACCTGAACTGAGACATACCATGTCATTTCCAAGCAGAAGGGCTGAAGCATTTTAAAATCTGGAATAATGAATAATCTTCGGAAGGGGCTCAGGAGACACTTCTCTAATTGTCTGGTATGTAAGAAGAAGATGACGTACAGGAAAATGAGACCTGACAAATTATTTTATTTACAGCCAATCTCAATAAAATGAATCTTAAACTACCTGTCAAGTTTATTTCCTAATCTGGCTTATCCTCCCACTAATTCCTCTCATCAACGTAAACACCCAATGAACCATCTTCAGGCATCCACCGGTGGACACAAGACTCCTGGCCAAGACTCGTTACATCGAAAGTATGCACAAAAAACCCAGCACAAACCAGGACACTGTTTCAAAAATCCTTACGGGTTGAGTGAGACAAGAATATATGGACACTGCTTGGGAGAGGCAGATGTACGGCAAAAGATGCTGTCTTCTTCTCAGTGCTCCTCCCCTTTCCCTAGGAAGCTCTCACCCAAGGGGGGGCAGTCCTGTGCTACTCTGGCAATTGAGGCTTTTTGGGTCACAGCCGTCTGCTGTACTTGCACTGATCCGCATGGTCATCAGGTGACCACAAGGGAAAACAGCGAAACCGGCAAAGACCTATCTCCTTGGGAGGGGACCTTCTCTCAGGAGGCCTTCTGGCCCATCTTCCCTGGCTTGGAAAGGCCTCAACGGCTGTTGCAGCGTTAAGGAGCTTTTGGAACACGCTACTTGGTGCTTTCATTCTGACGCTGTGCACTGTCTAAAGGTATTCTCAGTCATTCAGGTCGTGGCTGAACTGAAGAAGCTTCTTGGCTGAGAAGTGAAACATCTTCAACAAAAATTTGGGAAAGCCCAGTTGCCTTTTGAAAAAGAAGCACCTTTGGAACGACCTTGTGCACTACTCTAAGTGAAACAGCTCGGGAAAAGTAGCTTTACAGCAAAACTGGCAGACGCTCACCCCACCTCATCCCATTCTCGGTCATTTGCAGTTTCTGGGTCTTCAAGAGATGGCTATCATCTGCGTACTAACGACACTGTTTTGAGATGGATGCACAAAAACGTGGTATTATGAAACACCACCTAAGTTCTCAAGCTCTTGAACCTCCTTCCCCATCTCCAGCATGTGTTATCTGAAAAAGATACTCATCAATGGACTTGGAAACCGTTCTGCAGGCATACTCCTGGCAAGCAGCGATATTTACAAGCAGAGGCATCCATCCAGCATGCATTTGTTTCTGTTCCTTGTTTTCTTCAGTGTGCCAATTGTTCCAGTGCTTGCATAATCAATGTGCAGACTGTGAAGACAACCTTTGGAGCAACTGATTGTCCCAAGGAATGCAGCTGCTCTGATGGGAAGTGTTTAATTCACACTAACATACTTTATAATGTATCTCTTTTGAAAGCTATCCACAGTCTAGGGAGAAAGGCTTGCATTTAACCCTGTTCCTTCCTCAAAATCCGAAGGTAGCCAAATGCCCATTGTTAATTTAGAGGGAAATTTGTTCCAAGTTCCTTCTTAAAATTCTCTGCCAAACTGCACTTCAAACTACTGTTAGCTCTTTGTACACTTGCTCAGTCTTCTTGTTTCCTGGAAACTGGCTACTTTATATTCCACATACAGTCCTTACAACGGCCTCTGCTTGCTCTATCACAAGCATTTACACAATGTTCACAATGCTCAATCAACGGCTCTTAGGAGATACCCCTTGTAATCAACAGCTATTCAAGAGATTATCCTTTTATCCTACACAACTACACCCTACACAAATATTAAGTCCTTCAAAATGTACAGATTTTTCTGGTAATTTTTTTCTCCTCCTCCCTCCTCTTCCTCCTGCAAAACTTGACGATCAAGTTCCTGTTAGCAGATCCACTGTGGAAGACTTGTGGCATTCTGTTAAGACAACAACCTTGCACTAAAACGTTAATATTTCAAAAATGCCTATGAACACCTACTACGAACACCTCACAAGTAACATCTGAACCACTTAAAAAGAAAATATGCAGAGGTTAATTTTCAGGACATTAGCATGCTTGAAGGTATTAAAAAGTAACTCAGTTATAATCTTAGCTCTAGGTCAGGCCAAATCCCAGTCTGCAAAGTTTTAAATCATCAGTTTCACCAACAAGCCCAGCGCCTTAACTGCTTGGCTATCACACCTTTGTGGGCATCTGATGGAGGCCAATTTAGTCTGGGAAAGCAAAGCTTTGGATAGTGTGGACTCACAAAGGTGTATTTTGGCTTGCCAGCTCAAACACTCCAATTTGTGAGCGGTGGTGCTTGGTTAAGAGCACCCCAATCAGCCAAAGTGATGTGAGAGAGGCCACATCCACCGTGGCAAGAATGAGGTCCTGGGACAAGGCAGGCTGGGGGCTTCTTCAACCCTTCTTCCGGGCATGGCGAAGGATCCCAGCCCCGCCGCCTCGGCTCAGCTTCCCGCACAAAAGCTTGAAATGGGGGCATCTGAACGGGGAGCGGAGCAGAGCCTGTGCTGACCAGCATCCCGGAGGGCATCCCCGGGAGATCCTTCCGTCCCTCCAAGACCCGCTGCAGGGCACTGCTCATTTTCAGTGCTCGACCCTCCTCTGCCACCATCTTGGGGCTCCCCAGGCGGAAGTGCCGTGGTGCAGAAGCACCGAAGAGATACAAGCCTCTCCGGAGAGCGCCGGGGGACACGGAGTCCCAGAGGCAGACACAAGGGCCTTTCAGAGCGAGGGGGCCGAGGAGCGGCGACCACAGGGCAGCCGAGCCAGCCGTATCCGGCAACTGCCGGGGCTGAAAGGGGCCTTTATAGCAGAGATGGGCACAGGACCGCAGGAGGCGTCAAAGGGGGCACACTCAATCCCGGCCGTGAGGAGGCTCTGCGCAAGCAGGTGCCGGCTTGTTGGGAAGAAGAGATGGCCAGGCTCGACTCCGGAGAGGTGAGGCTGTTCACCAGAGGAGGGAAGATCCCGGGAAGGACGGAGAGATTGGTGGGGGCAAGCGCTGCTCGAGCCATTGTGGTGCATGGCGCGCTTGCACCCCGGAGCGCTTCAGCTGGGGACTCTGCGCTGTCCCAGAGGGCAGTCTGTGTGCCGGCTGGGCCGGTCCGAGAGCAGGGAGCCCCGTCTGCCCGCAGGAAAAACAACTCCCAGAAAGAGGCAGCATCCCTCGATTCAAAACAGGAAGAGGAAAAGGCCGCTGCCCCCCCACCCCTTTGCCGTCTTCCAGGCCAGCACGCCTCCCTCCCCCGCCTCCGGGCGCTTCCCGCACATTCAGGGGGACGCTCCCCCGAGCCGCTGACCGCTGGAGGAAGCAACGGGCTTCTCCCCGGGCAGGGCTGGGCTGGTGGGGCAACGCGGGGACAAGGCACGCGAGGCTGGCCCCCGAGACGGTCCCCGAGGGAGGAGGCGCACCCCGCCCGGGCTTGTGCCCCTGAAGGAAACGCAGGGTTCGCATCGCAGCGATCGGAGCAAGAAACACGGGGGCACGTGACACCCGGCTCCTCCTCTCTCGACGCGAACTTGGCGCCCGGGTGGGCCCCCCGTTCGCGAGCCGCAGAAAGGCGGGCGAGGCCTCCACCTGCCTCCTCCGCGCTTCCTGCTGCTCGCCCGCCCGCCCTGCCTCTCCGGCACCGGGCCTTCCTGCCGAAGCCTGAAAGTGGCCCCTCCCGAGCAAACGGGCGCGAGTCTTTGCCTGCGCAGCAAGGCCTGCAGCTGGCCGCCGACCCCGCACCGCTCCCGCGGGCGCCGCAGAGCGAGCCCCGCCCGAAACACTTGGCTGCCTTGGCAAGGGAGCGGGGGCGACTCCCAGGGCTCGCCTTGCGCAGTCCTTGGGCGGGCCGAGCTCGCGCAGCGGATGCGCTGACCAGAGGACGCAGCCCTGGCGGACTCGCTTCGCACACCGACAGGGCCGCTCTGGGCGGCAGACAGAAGGCGGCCGTCACCGAAGGCCACGAGCCCAACTCGACGACATTGGAGAGGCTCCCGGGCGTCGAAGTGGGGGGCTGCCCAGCCTTCGCCGGGGCCTACGGAGCCTTGGGCCAGGAGGAGCTGGGAGATCGCCCAGCGCTGCTCCGGAAGGCGGCTCCTCGCGAGTAGACGCGCGGGATCCGGAGAGGCTGCGCGTGCGAGGAGGCAAGCAGCAGCTCGCGGCCTCAAGCGGAGCGAGGTGAAGGAGCGCCGGCTTTGCGCACCCCGCTTTCTGGAGCACGTTGGAGTAGGAAAGTTTTAAAGTTGTAGAGACAAGCAGAACACCAGACCTGCTGACCCAAAGGGCTGAAGTAAAAGCAAAGAAATAACTGTAGGGATTTAAAAGGTTGAAAAGTTCGCCAAGAATGGAGCTAAGGACATTTAACGCGAATTAATGGGACAGCCGCATTTGGAATATCGTTTGCTTAAGTAACTTCTGAACTAACTAACTAACTAATACATACCTCCATGCAAAAGAGGATTTATTGCTTAAACAACACTGGAGAAATCTGAAATACCCACAACAGAGAAATGGATCGTGAAGGTGGCAGAATTTGTAGAAATGGCAAAATTAACCTGTTTGATCAGGGATAAAACAAGTACTTTTATAAAAGACTGGAAACTTTTTGTGAATGTTTTGCTGAAAATGGAAGAAAATGAAATGGTGATTTCTGGAATTGCAAATTAAAAGAGCTGAACATGGGAGGAAGGAACTACGTGATATAATCTTAGAGAAAGAGGAGATATAATAAACTGGTTTACAACTGCTGCAAAGAAGATCAGAAGCTGCTTCTTTAATTATCTTTCCTTTTTCTTATTTGTACTGTTTCTCCACACTATTTTCTCATCTTTTTTCATAACTCTCCTTTATATCTGTTCTTATATTTATCTTTTATTCATGTAAAAATCGTCAAAAAAATTACGTAAAAATTTACATGTAAAAAGAAAGAGGTTCGAGCCCATTGCCCATTCCATGATCAGCACATCAAATAAAACCACACCCTCCATCAGAATTCCATAAATAGTCCCACTCAAACCTAAGGGGGAGTCTGGTCATCGTGGCCCTCCAAGAAGCTGTCTGCCAGACCAGGGCCTTGGCAGAAAATAAAGGTTTCTGGGGCCCTGGGTGCCCTATGGGAGACAGGCAGGAGCCGTCAGGGAGAGATGCTCCCCCAAATGCACAGTGACCTCAAGCCACGTGACCACCAGCGCTGTGAGTTGCACAGATTTCCACAGCCCATTATCTAAAGAGAAAGGTCTTTGGTCATCATCAGGACTTCCTACAATAAGTGGACACCTACTCCTCTTGCTTTGGTGTCACGGCTGATGGAGGATGCGAGACCTGGAAGAAGAGTCAAGCAAGTTTCAATAAAGCATTCTAAGACAGCTACACTGGACAGGAGCACACAGTCTCTTACGAGCAGACCTGGAGTTCACTGAGGACCAAGGCCTCCAGAGTGCAGCATCTTGGACTCAGGAGGGCGACAGGCAGAAGTGGAGACCGGTGCCATATTGCCCATGTGCTCTGCCCTGGAATGTATGAACAAGGATTCTGCCATAGCTTCCTCAGCCCATCAGATCAAAATGCTTCTGCCTGACTCTCCTGGCCAGCCCCACTAGGCAGAACAGAGAGAAAATCAATTCAACTGGTAATCTAAAATTACTTTTATTGCGATGATGTATAATAAGAGAATCCTGCAAGTGTGATTGTGCTGAACTTCCTCCTTCTCTTTACAATTCAGTGAATTAGGGAGCATTTCCAAATGTTCTCTTTTTCTTCTGGATTTTAAAAATGTTTCAGCCTTTTTATTTAGGCAATAGATACCCACCAAAGCCATTTTTCTTACTCTCTACACCTGCTCTGTATCCTCCCTACCACTCCACAGATCAACAAGAAACATCAGAAAGTCCCACAAAGTACCACATCTTTTAACCAATCACCATTTCGGTGGGCCAGCTATCTGGCAAGGTCACTCTCATGGTCCCTGCAGACCAAAAACATGTATCGCTTCTTTCAATGTTCTTTTACCTCTCCCTCTGAAAGGACACCCCCACCACCTCACTCTTTCTGTACATGTTAGAATAAATGATACTCTCCATTTTCTCATTCTCTCATTTCAGGGAGGCCAGTCACTGGCACTCCCCATCTCTTAGGGGTACAACACTCCTGCAGGATAAAACCAATAGGACAGATGGCATGGGTGCACCTTCTTCTCTGTGATCAGCATCTTTCTGGCTCACTTAGTATGTTCTCCAACTTTCCATTCTTTTCCTCTGCCTCTTCCCTTCTCCCATCGACACCCAGTTCCATCCAGTGCTTTATGTTCTCTATTTGATTCTTCCATCGTTATTCTAGCCCTTCCTTCCTTCCTTCCTCCCTCCCTTTCCTTCGAGTGCCTCTTAGGACTCTCACCACTGACCAGAGTGCAACTTCATAGTCTCAACAAAGTAATTACCCCTTTGGCAGCAACCATTCAAACAAGAGCAGTCACCCAACATCTCCCTAAAGAGACCCACAGGGTAATTTGTCAGCAAAACAAGTGGATCTGATTGTGCCTGGAGAGTCAGAAAAGCCATTCCTCCCAATTCATTGGAATCAGCAAAGCAAGTGAGCTACCATTACAATTGTAAGATAAGAGACTAGGCTCTTCGGGTTGGGAGGGATCTTGGAGATCTTCGAATCTGACCTCATGCCCAGGGCAAGAATCTTCAAAGTATCCTAGACAAATGGTTGCCCAATCTTAGCCTGAAAACCTCCAGTGATGGAGCACCCCCAACTTCAGGAGACACCTGTTCCGTTGGTTAATAGTTCCCACTGTCAGGGAAATTCTTCCTTATTTTGTGTTTGGATCTCCCTCTGAGACATTCCCACCGGTGGCTCCTGTCCTGCCTTTAGGAGCTTTGCAGAATAAATCCCCCCAGAAGATTCACAGGCCTTCTCCTCTCTCGGCTTCACAGCCCCACCCCTTCAACTGCTCTCTGGAGGATCTCATCCCCCCAAGCCCTCATCTCTGTTTCAAGAAGACAGCCAGATCCTTTTTGTTCAGCTATCTTATACCTGTGCTTTTCCACCTAAGTGGAGATCATGTCACTTCTCACTAATAAATGACACGTTGTTGGATGTTCGAGTCTATCAAGATCCTTTTGAGCCTTGAGTCTGCCTTCTGAGGGATTAACAGTCCCCCCTCCTTTGTGCCATCTGCGCATTTTATGAGCATGCCTTCTATTCCTTCATCTGTGCTGAAGATGCCTGCTGGGGATTCCTAAATGATGAGAGAATGGTTTGGGGCTAGAAAGGAGAATATGGGGGAAGCCCGGCCTTGCCCCCAAACTGTAGGAAGGCCCATTTTGAGGGATGTGCTCAGTCTGTACCCCCAGGCCAGTTCCTTCTCTTTCTGCAATGTTTCCGACGCTCGCCTTTAGCGTAGACACGAGACAGTCCTCTTACTGCTGCAGAAATCATTGAACTTAATTAAAACATTTTATCTCACTTTTCCACTTAGAGCAGCTTAATGCCTGGGGCTACGCCAGTAGGAAGGCTATAACCAGAGGCTGCTTGCCTACATTCTCCCTCACTGGCCGTGCTGGGAGTGTCCCCAGAATTTTTTGGTTGTTTTTAAACAACATCCATTGAATTTCATTTTAGATATGAAAGCTACAGCTGGAGGACTGCTCTCTGATGGGGATGATATAAACAATTCCAGCCAATAAATACATCACATCTGGAGAGAGGCCCAGCCCACCCAACTGCCCAGCCTCAACTTTCACTCAACTTGACCCTCATCCTTGCGACAGGGAAGTGAAGAATGCAGGGCCATGTTCAAAGAAATCCAAGAATTTTACAAGGAGATTTCGTGCTCCATCCAATACAGAAAGATTTGAAGAGAGTGCTTTCAAGAATCCACTCCTGAGACATGTCTGCACACTGCGGCTACTGCAAACTGGTGGCTACCAGGCCACTAACTGGGGCAAGGAGCAGGGAATATGCCCAGTTCTGCACCATCTGCCGGTTGCTGGCGAGGCGCTATTTAAGATGCTGCCTCAAACATCTGGGTTTGGCGAGGTGACCTTTCAATTAATCCAGCTGTTCAGATCAGCAGGAGGGCCTAACCCTCCCCAGTTCTCCAGAAGCGTCAACAAGGGCAGCCTCAGAGTGACTTGTTCATCTTAAGCTTCCTGGACTTTCTGACAAGCCTCGCACCAAACCACCACGCGTGTTCAATCAGCGTGGGACGCCTAAGAGCAAGAGCAGGAAAGGGTTTCACGGGGCACGAGAGGCTCAGGTGCTCAGACTGCTGCTGGGCTGCCCTTGGCAGAAATTCGGAGTCCAGGGGTTCTGCCGTGGGCCAGAGCGCGCCCAGTCTGCTGCAAAAACAGTCTCCTTCCTCACAAGGCACAACCCAGCCCCCTGACAGCCTTCTGTGTCATCAGACCATTTAATAACAGCAGCAAGCACCAAATTAAAGGACAGGCCCCAAGGAGGGCCACGGCCATTTCTGCACGGAAGGATGACCGCTTCCCTGGGGTGGGAAGCAAGCGGCCACCTGTAGGGGAACTCACCGCAGCTGGGAGTGGAGCTTCGTTGCTTTCGAGTTGAAATCTTCCCAGATGGGGTAGGAGCCCTGGAACACAAGGGGGGGGGAGAGAAAGAGGTTGAGCACCCCCGGCCTGAATGCCATCTCCACGAAGCAGCGGGGGGGGGGGGGCTGCTCCTATCCCTGGGCGCCAGGAGGGTCCCGGCTGGAGTCAACACCTTCCCCCAAGGCAGAAGCCACCCCCACTCCATCTGGCACTTCTCCTCCAAGAGCTGGCCTGCCACAGTCCTGCTCAGAGCATTGGCGCCTCTGGCCATGCCAGGTGTGAACTCACGATTGCAACGTGCGGCACACCCGCCAAGCCTCACCAGACATTTGCGCCCTCCTTTGTGACAGAGGATGACGCACAATCTTAGTCCCGATTTGTCAACAGTTTCCTTGTTCTATAAAGATGGCTCTGCTAAGCCCAAGCCCCTTGACGCGGTAACTGAGGCCACTCTTGGTGGTATGGTGTTCACCGGCTTCTATGTCTGCTTATCAAGTATGATTAACTTCCTTTAAATTAAAAATCCAAACAAACAGCACGCTAGGATGCTGCAAAGAAAAGCAAACGGGGGCTGCCTGGAAAGCCCACCTGTCAAGGAAAAGCGTCACCGGAACTGCCTGACTGGCGCAACACCACCACCGAAAGCAAGTGGGCAAAGCTGCCAGCCATTTTCTTCCCCGAGCCCCAGAGCCCCAGAGCCCCTGCTCTCCCTTGGATGTGGCTGTGAGGGGCGTCACCCCAAAGGGCAGGCATGGAATACATTACTGAGAGCAGATTTTGCCTGGTCTTAGGAAAACGCAGTGTGTGGATGGAGCGAAAAGGGGTTCGTCTCTGGACACCCTCAAGTACTGAAGGGGATGCCTACCTGAGCTGGGTATGGCACCCCTCCCAGTTCTAAGGTTTTTGAAAGCAAATCTCTCGGTGGGGATCAGACACACCCCATCTGGCTTTGGGTAACTGGGAAGCTCTCTGGCAGCTGTTTTGGGCTCAAATAATGGGCCCCAAATCATGAGGACTTCTTTTATGGGAATGCCTGCATTGTGACGTGCGGGACCAAATTGGCAGCACAGCAACCCGTAATCTGCAACACGTCAGTTTGCACGACTGCTCTCACCCAGCAAATGGCCGGGCGAGGGCTTAATGGATGGAGCAGAGCAGGCTGCTCTGGACTGAGTGGATCTCTTTGGCTGGTGTCCCTTGCAATGAGACTCTTCTCCCCCAGGGACCCTCCACTGCTGTCCCACTCGCTGCATTGTGTTGACTTCTAAAGTCAGATTCTCTTCTTGTTCCGCCAGCCCTGGTTTCATTTTAGCAGCGTTCCTGGGGAAGCCACGAGATGGTCAAACGGAAGTGCTGAATGACAGGCCTCGCTACCCAAAGCCTCAGGTTTAGACCAGCAGCCCCACTGCTTTGTTCCAGAGCCAGGATCAGGAAGCGGAGATCTGGTTTTCTTTTAATTATCCCGGGGCAAGAATGCTTAGCTCTTCAGAAATTAAGCGGGCCCAGGATCTCCCCTTTTGCACATCTGGACATGAGATAAACCAGGCTGCGTGGCTCTGAACCCAGTGAGCTCAATTCAACCCGTCTTCCTCCTCCACTCCAAGCAGGAGGAAGAGGGGCTGCTGTTGCAGCTGTAATTTGAAGCACCTGATTTCCTTCCTTCACCCACAAAAAAGTGGAGGAGCACCAAGACCACCCTCTCAACAAAGTGCTTTTCAGTTTGCTTGAAATGAGCCTCCCGATAAGTTCGCCACTGATGCCCGAATGGCATCTGATGTAGTTTGGGACTCATCCTCTTCTGTTCCCAGCCCTTCTTCCCCTGCAGAGTTGAAACTCTGGCTGCAAAAGCAAACATAAGGGCCACCGTCCCTTGGAAACACCATCCCTATCTCAAGAGTATTCAGAGGAGCGCCATCACAGCCCTTCCAAGAGCCTGCCACGACGCTTTATGTTGAAATGATGGAGGTCCTCACCCACAGAGTCTGGCAATTCGGGGTTTGAACACACTTCACCCACGAGAGACACAAGAGACGTTCATCGTCCAAAACAGCAAGTGATTTTACTGTGGTTGATTGCCGGCATCATGTCAGTGCCCAGGACCCCCCAGAAGAGAGGCTGTTCGAGGCAAACGCCACCTCCAAACAGGGAGCCTGGACGGCGGTCAGCAAAGGGGTTTCTCAGTCCTCGGCCCACCTTGCCCGGAGAACAGAGGCTTCCACAGAAGTGCTGCCTGGCTTCAGGGGAAGACACTTGCTGCAGAAGAATCCCGGGCAACAGTAAACATCTCACGGAAATCCCATCCTTGCGCGCTCTACACTTCATCAGTGTTGGAAAGACAACCCAGCAGCGCACTGGAGGGCTGCTTCTGAGCCCCTCACCACGGAAGTCATTCTGTTAGGGGAGGCCAGGCAGGACGCGGTACGTCCCCACAAATTCCTCAGGGCATACCCTTCCTAATGCAAAGGGTGACGCAACTGATCCGCACGTCGGGACTTTGGCTTCCCAAAGCCTTGCTTTGCAGGCTGCAAGAGGGTCTCCCCGTGCTTGGCTTTCAAAGGCAGGGCTGTCCTGGCCTCAGAGGTTTCTGTCTCTCTTGATCAGTTCACCTCCCCCCCCCCCCGCTAAATGGCGTGTTCCCTGTGCAGAAGAAAGTCACACGCTGAACCCTCCCATGTTCCTTGGAACTGAGAAATGCTGTTCCTGGCATGGAGGAGAGCTCTATCTCCAAAGAAGAGTGGAGGAAATCCCATCCCGAAGCCATCATCTTACAAATCAGTTATTTGACAAAGAATCCTTGACTTTTGGAGAAGCCACACGGCTAAATCAAGGCTGAATGGCAGGACAATTGAGTGCATCCGGAGTTGGCTCAAAAATCATTCTTGAAGAGCTGTCATCAAAGCTCCCTTCTCAAAGTGGAGAGAGGTTGAGAGGCCCCGGGTACTTTACAAGATGCTTTGTTATGGATTCTTGCCACGAGTGGGCTTGCCCTCAACGACCACTTCCAACTCTTCTTCTTTGCCCCAAGGCCACATCTCCTCTCCTCTACCCAAAACTTTATTTCTATTATTTGAATTAATTGATGAATAATTCTGTATAATGCTGCAATCATTGCACTGCTGATAGACCATTATTTTACGAAAGACAATAAGTGCTTTTGAGGCAATGTGCATGCTGAAATATAGAGCTCAACTGTATGCACCAGCTATGTTGCATATGGGTTTGCACTTGTTTGATTACTGTAAATAACATATTGGAATTGAATCTAACTGAAGCAGAATATAGTCACATTAATCGATCAGACTGACCTATATCTACATAAAGCAATGGATGAACATTTATGAAAGATGAAATCATTGAGACCGATTCTCCAGCAAACAATGCTGGAGAAGATGTTGGCTCAGACAGCATTTGAGAAGCTACCAGAATGAGGACTTCCAAACAACAGATGGTCCTTAGATGGCCCTGATCCTTCAGTAGAAAAAAACCTACCGATGTGAGCAGAATCTCAAGATAGGATTGACCAACTCCAATCAGAAACTACAGGAAGAGTCATATTTTATGGCCATTTCACAGAACAAGGTACCTGCTTCTGGATCTTGCTCTAAAACACATACACAACTTGGCCAGATAGATTTCAAGCTGGCTAAGTATAAATGAAAGTAATACTTATATTTCATAAAATGACAAACTTGTCAAAGATGGAGAGTTGCATTTGCTTCTTTGAATAAATAAGAACAACAAATAAGACCAATGGTACGATGAAATTGTTCATATTTATTTATTAGGTTTGCATGCTGTGGAATCCAGCCAAGTCATACAACCTCCGATTTACTTCTAAGATGAGAATGTTTAAGTTAAAGAGAGAAAAGTACAGTCCTGGCCAAAAGTTTTGAGAATGACACAAATATTAATTTTCACAAAGTCTGCTGCTCCAGTGTTTTAAGAT
>JANHZU010005115.1:43116-54079 GCA_032468055.1 Acrochordus granulatus | reverse complement strand
GGGAAATCCTGGTCCAGGGGTTCGGATGGGTTGGTGGGCTGTGCCCAGACAGACAGACACTGTCTAACAATGGGGAGATAAAACCTACCGAAAGGGCTCTCCGGCAGTGGCCACGGGGCTCACTCCCATGACACGCTAAACCAGGTTACCCCAGAGCCAGGGATCTGTATTCTGCTCATGGAGGGGGCTCAGCCGGATCGGGCCGCAGGTGAGGCGATGCGATAATGGAACCGACCTTGGCTCCGTGTCACGTGTGAACCTGGTTCCTACCTGCGTTCTCGGCACAGACGGAGCCGGGAAGGCGGGGAAGCCCACAAGCCCCAGAAGCCCCGCGTGCCCACCGGCCCCCACCGGGACCAGGGATCCGCACTCCGAGTATCGTGGGAACGCGGGCTTTGCCGCCCCTGGGCCCTCCCCACATCTGGATGGGACGCAGCGCATGGTCCCTCGTCTCCTCAGCCTCGCCTGCTCGCGGGGCGCCTGGCAGCCCCGGCCGGACCCTCCGCGGGCTCACCTGTGGCTTAGCATGGTTGGTCCCGGGGCAGCCGCTCGCCCGCCGCCCCCCTCTGCTAGCCGGGCCAGGGCCGGGCTGGACCGGGCCGGGCCGGACTGGTCGCCCTGGCAACCCATTGTGCCGCGGGGGGGGGAGGGTTCTGGAGCCCGCGGGCGCGCGGCGGGGCGGTGGGAGGGGCCGAGGGGACCCTGGCCTCGCGGGAGGGCAGAGCTCCGTGGGAAGGGAATGGGGGGAGAAAATTCGAGAGCCCCTTGAGGGAATTGGGGGCGACAGGAGCAGCAGCCCCCCCGGCTGGCCTTGGAGAACTGGAGACCCCGCAGCAGCGTTTCTCTACCACGGCAACTTTAAGAGGTGTGGGCCTCAACTCCAGGATTCCACAACCAGCAAGTGCGGACTTCAACTCCCAGGATTCCCCAGCCAGCCGTGCCAAAGGGATGACGGGCGAACGTTTCTCCGCCATGGCAATCTGAAGAGGTGCGGACTTCAACTCCCAGGATTCCCCAGCCAGCATGGCGAACTGCAGAGATGGGAAAGACCCCCTCTGGGGTGTGGAAAGCCAACAACGAGCTACCACGCCAGGTTGACCCACCGCAGAAACCTCAGATAGGGTCATCTGATGCTGAACGCTCTGTGCAAATGGGGTTTTAGCTGAGCCCGGGGTGGGAGGGCAGCTGAACACCATTTGGTCAACAAACCGTGGATTGGAAGGTTGCTTCCTAAGGCGCATTACATACTAAACCACAAATGAATGTTAACAAACCACAAGGGCTTGGTGAGCATAATGCACCCTAGGACGTAAAGCGGTTTGCTTGGATTTGGTGTCTCGGGCAACGTTTCCCAACCTTGGCAACTTTAAGAAGTGCTGGCTGGGGAATTCTGGGAGTTGAAGTCCGCACTTCTTAAAGCTGCCAAGTTTGAGAAACGCTACCCTGGAGGGGCAACCACCCGACATTTGTAAGCTAGATTGCAAAGGGAGGGACCACCCCTGAAGTCCCCACGACTCAGATTCCTGGAAGGGGGGACCAGAGCCCCAAATGAGCAGAAGGGGGCATGTATTCATGCTCAGCATCCCTTGACGGGCAGGGAGGTGTTGCTGGCCCTGCTAATTCCCTATCGCTGTTGCGCCAGCTCCCTTTGGGGGCAGGTACGGACTTGTGGCGTGGGAGGGGACCCGCAAGGCCATCCAGTCCAGCCTTTGGCTTGGTTGGGGATCTGAGAAAAGCCTCCCTATGACATGGCAGTCTCCCTTTGGTTGAACACGTCTGTAAAGAGAAGCCCCCCGTCTCCTGGGTCGCTGATTCTGCTTCCGCACTCTTCTTATTTGGGGACCTTTCTTTAAACCTGCCTTCCTGTAATTTTATTATTCCACGTCCTGCGTGCCGGAGCAAGAGCTTCGGACCTTCTTCTGTCCTTTCCGGTAATGGAAGAGGGCAACCACTCCCCCGTGGGTCTCCCTGGGGCTTCACCCACTCAGTTCCTCCCGTCCTTCCCCAGAGTTCCTTCCCGTCCACCCCTTGATTGTCCTTGCTGCTCTTCTGGAATGCAGAGCAAATTCACGTGTCTTTTTTGCACCCATGGTGTAGCAGCTGATTCACAATTTACTTGTAATCAGTTACTATTCTGAGTCCTTTTAAAGGTTCAGGGTCAAACTCCTTCTCTTATTTTCAGCCAATTGATCTAAACAAAGAACATTTTTGTAATATTATTTCTGTCATTTAGGTTTATTTATTTATTTATTATACATATTTCTATGCCGCCAATTTCCGAAGACTCTTGGCTTACATGGGTTAGATATCTGTACAATTGTGTAAACTAATCTCACCCCCCACTGCTGGCCGGTGTAATGTTGCGTCCGGGCATCTCCGCATTTCTGCTCTGCCCCCAGCAGGAGGGTGGGCCGTCTTCGCCTCGCTGCTCAATTCCGCGCTGCTCGCCCTCTCGCCACTCGCCTCGCCCATCCCGCCGAAGCCGGCCAGCTCCCACCGAAGTGGTACCCGATTTATCTACTCGCCAGTTGTTACGTGCTTTCGAACTGCTGGGTGGGCAGAAGCTGAGGCAAGTGACGGGAGCTCACCCCGTCATGCGGAGCTAGTTTTGTATTTACAAACCTGATAAGCACTCCTTCCATTGGTCATGATTACAAATATTGAAGAGCAGAGAGCCCGCAGTCGAGCCTTAGAGTACCCTACTTTATACTTCAGTCTAGTTCTATGAGAAACTGTTGGTGCCTTTAGAAGAGAATCTCTGCAGCTCAGGGTTGAACTGTGGGGTCCTGGGGTGCTCCCTGAGCTTGGCTGTTTTCTTGCAGACGTTTCATGACCCAACTAGGTAACATCACCAGTGCTAGAAGGAAGTGGGGTGTGCAAAGTGGAGGAGGAAAAGAACTATGGGGTCCTGGGGTGCTCCCTGAGCTTGGTTGCTTTCTTGCAGACGTTTCATGACCCAACTCAGAAACATCATCAGTGCACTGAATGAAATGTCTGCAAGAAAACAATCAATCTCAGAGAACGCCAAGGACCTCACAAACTGTTGATGAATACTTAGTACCCTTTTCAAACAAGCAACGTTATCGTGCCATCCAGCTAACAGTTTGCTTGCTGATCAGAACATCAAGATACTGTAGCATTAGTACATTGTCAGCATTCCCACTGTCGACTAAGAAGGTTAAAGTCTTCCTCAAACTAAGCGTCAGTCTTGGACACCATCGTCCTTGGCAATGGTATGGAAGTGATTTACCGTTGTCTTCTCTGGAAGCACTTCTTCAATTTTCCAGGGTAACCTGCACCATTGGCGGTTCATATCCCCAATTCCTGTTTCTGCTTTCTCAAGTGAGTCTTCCCTGTCGAACACTGTTAAGATGACAGAAACTTTCGTTTGAAAAAGTTTTGTTTTGTTTGAAACTGCCATCAACGCAAGTGAGGGATATCTTGGAAGGGTCATGCTTAGCAAAAGTTGCGACCGACAGGTAGAATGTGTACACACACTTATCAATAGATTGTGGTTCACTTTCCTATATTTCACGTCCATGTATATTCTCATTAATCCAGGTCAGGTCTTAGAGCAAAACTGCAAACAACAACAACAACTTGCACCCCACATTTTTAAAAAGGCAGCTGGACTTTTTGTTTTTAGATGTTACAGAGAAACGTTTCAACTCCAGTCCATGAGACTGACTCCTGGAGCGGAGTCGAAACATAAAATATTTATTTTTATCAAAAAATAAAAAGTCCGGCTGCCTTCCTAAACATTTGGGGCGCAAGTTTCCTATATTTCCTTGTCTACCAGCTGCGCATTTTGGATTGCACGCTTGACTATCGAACACACAATTTTGTTTCATCTCTTTATGTTTATGAACATTCTCATTAATCCGGGTCATGCTAAGTAGTAAAAAGCTGCAAAAATTTGCAAAGCTCCTTAAAAAGGCAACTGGCCTTGAATGACAAGATGTCCTTGGAGACGTTTCGCCTTCCATCCGGAAGGCTTTTTCAGTAAAAAATATACAAAATATATTTTTATACATACAAAAGGCGAAACGCTTCCAAGAACATCTTGTCTTTTTCAGGAACTTTGCAAAGGTTTGCAGCTTTTACTACCTGTTTATGTGGCTACTTTATTTACTGTTGTCTTGAAGGTACACTGAGAGCTGCTGCGTAGACCCCCCCAAAACGGCACAGTCTGCATTTTCCTTTCACTTATTTTAATTCAAGATCCTCTCTACAGAATTGCCAATCTGATGCTCCTGCCTTTGTGAGCATCTCTCCTTCTTTGGAAGAAACGGTATCCTAGAGTTGTTAAATGTTCCACCAAGGAGCATGATTCTTATGCTAAACCTGAGAGATGTTGAGTCTCTCCCCAGTGAACCCCAGTCAAGAATTCCTTAGAAAAATCACCTTGTGGGATTCAAGTCTTCAAATATCCCAAGGCCTGGTCCGCACATTCTTTTTTCCTCCCCTAGAGGGCAGCAAAGCTCCTTTCCTGAATCTCTTAAAAGCTCTTTTTTGTCAGAAAGCGAAGCAGGGATTGAGTTTGCTTCAATCTGAAATTCTGGGCAGTTTCAGAATGAATTTGTCAGTGGATGATTTACATGACTGGCTTTGGAAATATGGGAGTTTCTAATTCCCACTCTAAATTTCATTTCTGCTCTTTTTTATTACTGGAATATCTACTTTACGTTGAGAAATTGCTTTTAATCCTACGCTGCGGGGACAGGAGGGGGCTGAGGCCAGGTGGAACTGTTTCTCTTCCTAAAATATTACCTTTGTCTCAATCCTGTTAGTATTCTGGAAACAGAGGAAAACAGAGCTTTTCAAGAATTTTCCAAATGGTTAGATAACATCACCAGGAGGTTGCATATACTGTAGCTTTCTCCATTTGAGTTTAAATCGGCTGAATTGTTTTTAGTAAAAGGAGAACAATTTTATTTATTTATTTATTAAATGTATATGATCCGAAGAGAATCCATTGTTTTCAGATCACTTTCTGCCATGTATTTAATCTATCTGAATGATATGTACTGTCTATCTTCCCATATATATATAGTTCATCCTCATTTCGTGACTGCCTCCTTTAGTGACTGTTTGCAGTTATGACAGCGATGAACTTAACTTTACGACCCATCCTTGCATTTTGCAGCCTTTGCAAATCCGTAAAGTAAATCTGAAGTCAGATCATAAGCACAGTTGTGGGTTCACTTAGCAGCCACTTTGCTTAGTGACTGAGTTGCCAGACCCAATGGTGGTCATTAAACAAGGACTTCCTATATAGCACAGACAATATATATCCCCTCCTGGAACACCATTGAGCATCTAGCCACCACGTAGATACATTTTCTCCTGGAAAAAACACAGTGGTCCATGTGTTGAATTCCTGGTAGAAGGTCTGAACCCTATAAAACAGTATTTCTGAGCCGCAGCAGCTTTTGAGATGCTGGCTGGGGAACTCTGGGAGTTGAAGTCCACCAATAAAACTTAGTTAAAAGTTATCAAGGTTGAGAAGCTAGTATAGAATAAGACCTGGTTGGGTATGTCTGATAATTCCCAGTAATGATGAAGTCAGTCTCATGTTAGTGTAGTGATTTGTGTATATCTATGTTACCATGGAGGCTTTGTATTCCCCTCCAAAAATACGCATATCTAATCCATCTGTCAATCAAACTCATGGGATAAAGATTCAGAAGGATCGACATTATCGCATGAGAGCCTACTTGCAATGAGCCAACGCAACCAAAGCCTATCATTGATTAAGATATTAATCAACGGGCCTAATCAGCATTTTGATCTGATGTCCTTCCTGGAGGACATTTTGCAGGGCAAAACTTTAATGCTGGTAATGCGATCTCAGTTAGGATTAGGGCTCCATTTCGCTCTAGCTTTGTTAGGCTGCCTCGGTCCAAGAGGAGAACTAGGCTACACGGATCTGTGGTCTGTTGTGACATGGTTCAGGAGGTAAAACAAGTCATTTGTTTGGCCATTGCTGGGAAGACAGGAATTTCGTTAAGACAAGCTTAAGACTGTTTTGAGAGGAGCGCCGAAATACTGTTATTTCTTCATCTTATTTAAAATGAGAATGCCGGTTTTACACTCTCTGTTCACTGACACACACACTCCCCACACACACACAGGGTTTCACACTGCACAATTCACATAGCTTTAGATGTCTTCTCCAAGCCCCCTCATTTCACCTTTACATTCCCTAAGTGCCTCGAGGTACTTTCTTTTCTGTTTCTGAACCACCCACCCACCTTGTTTCATTTATTTTTAATGAATGTTAGTCACTTAAAAGCTCTTGCTCAAAGCCCTTTACCTTCAACCCACATTTAGGACAAGTTGATCTATACCACTTCCACCCCCTCTGTCTCCAGAACAAGGGAATATGGAAAATATGCCCCTCTTGTGATTATGCACATCTCTTGATGTTCTCAAGACAGGAGATACCTTTTGTGCTCATTGACGGGAACGGGGGAAAAGGGTTCAGTTAGTAAATAGCATCCGATGAAGGGTTCAGTAGACAACTGGTTCCGGATGATGACGAAGAGACTCATCTTTTAATCATGAAGGCCTAGGGACGTCATGTCCACCATGAAGTCATTCAGTGGCTTGAACTGAGCGACCGTCTCAGCCTGAGTCTCCTGTTGATGAAAGGTGGTGGTGGGTGCCTTATTGGCTTCGGTAGCGTGAGATTATGTTGAGGCTACCCTGCCTAAAGACAAAAAAGCCAGGAATCTCGTCTAAAAATCCCTCTGGGAGACAGGTAAGGAGGAACCAAGTCCTTAAGGAAGCAAAGGAAAGATGTCACCTGAACCAGATGAAAGACGTTGGGCCCAAGCGCATGCAAGCCCACCCCAAATCCCATCAACAGCTGCCAGACCTGTCAATCAGCCAGGCGAGAGTAGCTGCCAGTCTTGGGAGTCAACAAAGCAAGTACGTTGGGGGGCATCAAAGGGGTCCGGAAGCCCACCCACTCTTGGAGTCATCTTCGGATCCAGACTTGGTGGCTTCCGTCCTTCTGGCTAGTGCCTGGCAGCCTCGTTGAGAAGGACGTGGGGAAGTGCGGACGAGTGGGTGGGTGGCTGTGAAAAAGAGCAAATGTATGGTGACCAGTGAAGCTTTGCTTTTACTCGAAATTCACTGGGTCTTTGCGTATTCCAAGGAACCGGTTGTGCCTCAGTTTTTGGTCAAGAGTGGTTGTTTCCAGGGCTGTGGGCGAGCGAGCGAGGACGCTAAGCGCGAGTGTAGCAGTGGCTTCGTTAAAGCAAAAGAGTCCTCCTCGAATGCTACACCTAAAACTAAACGTAAAGGTAACCCGTTCCACGAATCTCCATCCCCACAATTCGGCATAATAGGGCAAGGGGAAAGGACAAGGGATAGCCTCATCAGCCAGAGGTCTGAGGAATGACGCTCAAAGGTTAGCTATGGGCTGCTCTAAATTGTGCCCCGCGCATGGCTAGGAGATTGTCCTTGATGGCCTGGGCATGGATCCCTTCTGATCTAAAGTGCGACGTATGCGCAACAGTGCGGCTAACCATGGCCTCTGCTAGGAAGGGGTTGCAATTGGGCACTGGACTCAAAGCACCTTTGAAGCACCTTTGGATCAGGGCCCTGGTTGATGATCGCAAGACTCTTCAGTGAGAGGACCCTGCCACAAAGTGGAGCACATCAAGACGAATGGGTCTACCAGGATATAATTATTTCTTCTCCTTCTCCTCCTCCTCCTCCCTCCCTTCCCCCTTCCCTCCCATCCTTCTTACCTCTCTTTCTCCTTTTCCTTCCTCCTTTCTCCCTCCTCTTCCTCTTCTTCATCTCCTCCTTTCTCCTTGTCTGTCTTCTCTTTCTCTCCTCTGTTCTTCTCCTCCTCCCCTTCTGCCGCTCCTTCTCTTTATCCTCCTCCTCTCTCCCTCCCATCCTTCTTAAATGTCTTCTTTCCTCCTCCTCCCTCACTTTCTCCCTTCCCCTTCTCTCACATTCTTCTTACCTTTCTTTCTCCTTTTCCTTTCTCCTCTTCCTCCTCTCCCCCCTTTTGGATTCTTCCCACTTTCTCTTCAAGAGCCAAACTCCTAGTCACACATCCATGCCGCCTGTTTTTCCTTGAATCTTTCTTCATTCAGTCGAAAAAAAGTGGTCATCTTATCTCCATGTTCAGCAATGAGTATGTGGCACAAACATTTCCCCTTTTAAAAGAGCGACTAATTTTTTTCTGTTGAGCTGTGGGTAGACCTGTGAAAAGGATCTGTCTCTGGGAGAAATGCATCGAGAAACCCAAGAGGAATTTGTAGGTAGGTAGGGTAAATTCAGAGGGAAGCTGTCAGTAATATGGTGAAACCTAAGGCATTTTACGCACAAAAGAGCTGCGTTGCACCACCAAGCTGAACAGTAGTTGCTTTGAACCACAAAGCTTCTTGGCCTGGAAGAATGAACAAGACTACGGAGCTCTGACAACTAATGCAAAAATAAATGTCTGCAAAGACTTCAAACTTTTGGCTTCCCTTGATCAGCAAGATCTTCGTCAAGAAACAGCTTGTAATTGTCTTTGGGATCAAAATATAAAGGGGAGATTGATTTCTCCGTCTTGCTCTGATCCTCCACTTAATAAAACATTATTTTCACACGCCAAGAGCACGCAAAATGATTTCTGCTACCTGTCAGACTGGCCAAGATAGCGGAGATTCATCTTCAGGGGAAATCAATTGTTTAAGGCTGCAAGAACGAGCAAACTGCAGTTAAAAGTCTTTTGCGATCTCCAGCCTTGTTCTTCATGTCAACTCAAGTCAGAGGACGGCCCTGCAGGATGCTGTATAACTCCAGGGAGGAGAACATAATGGAGGTAGTCCTCGACTTAGAACCATTCGTTTTGCGACCGGTCTAAGTTACAACCCCTCTGCAAAAAGCGACTTACAACTGGTCCTTGCACTTGCAACCGTTGCAGCATTCCCATGGTCATGACTGAATGCTTGGCATCGGCATGTATTTGCAACAGTTGTAGCGCCCGGCTCACGTGGTCGCCACTTGAGACTTTCTCAGCCAGCTTCCGACGAGAAAAGTCAATGAGGGCGCTGGATTCACTTAACGACCGCATGATTCACTTAACAGCAGCAATTTGCTTAAGAACACGGCCAAAAGTTTGTAAAATTGGACACGACTCCCTGAACACTCACCTCGCTTAGCAACAGAAATTCTAGTCCCAATTGTGGTCATACATTGAGGACTGCCTATGATGTTTGCCCTCAAAACACCCGTACCTTTTTGCTTCTTTTGGGGAGCATATCTTCTCAGCAGGGCCCCTGGCAGACAAAACCAAGTAAGTAAAAACACTGCAGTTTTTGATGATGAGGGAGGGGGCCTGGAGAAGGTCTGCAGATATGCAGCTATCCCTCCTATCACAGATTGTCCTTGAACCTCTAAAAAAATGCAAAGGTTTCCTCTGCTAGTCGTGGCTGACCCTAGGGAGAGGTGTCCGAAGATGCTCCTGTGGTCATGTGGCCAGCATGACTATATGCCGAGGTGCACGGGATGCTGTTACCTTCCCACCAGATTAGGTGGTACCTATTTATCTTGCATTTTTACATGCTTTAAAACCGCTTAGGTCGGCAGGAGGTGGGGCAAGTAGTGGGAACTCACCCCAATGCGCAGCAGCGCTTGAGTCTCGAACTGCCCAGCTGCCGACCTGACCTTCCGTCTGGGCTTGTTGGCCAGAAGGTCAGCAGCCTGGCAGTTCAAGACCCAAAGCATCACAACACCCCAAACGGATGCTTGTGGATGGAACCAGCCCCTTGGGAGACAAACAGGTGCGCATGCATCACTAGATATATGTTAGCTCGTTGTGAGTCATCACAAACTTCAGTGTGATCTAGTGATTTCTGCGCACCTGCTGCTCCTTTGCTACAAGTTGCCCTCCAGATGTGGTGTCTTGAAAGTCCTCTCTTCGGGGTAAATAGCAGCTGCACCAGCCCAGGATCCTTCTTTCTCCCATGGCTTATCCTTCAAAAGGGAAGGGGTGGAGTTGAACAGGCTTCTTATGAATTGTGGCTAACAGGTGAAGGACTAGGTGAGAAGGGCTCCTGTGGCTGGTTGTGTCTTCTCCTCCACCTTTGCAGGAGAAGACCCTCTCCACCAACTGCTGAACTTCAGGTGCTGCTATGTTAAGGCACAAAGTACATGGAAATCAGAAACGGTAGGCTTAGGGTGTTTTTCCCCATGGTTGAATGGAAACCCTCTTCGTGTGTTCTTGCGTTGGCAGAAACTATCATGAACTGTGCACCCCAGTGGCCGGCTCTCTCCATGGGGAGGAAAGCCAGATGTGATATCCTTGAAGGCTGCCCTTGGCCATGTCTACTCCAGAAGAAAAGGCTACCTCAATACAGGGGCAGCTAAGAACATCTTAAGGCTGTCATGCTCGAGGGGAGGAAGGCAATGTCACGAGGACACAGAGAAGAAAGATGTTGCCAGGACGAGTCTGTGGTGGAGCTGTGGACCAGTGGGAAAGACTCTTAGCGCAACTGGGAAAAATTTAGTGCCTCCCTTGCAACACCCTCCTCGAGGGGCTCCCCCCCCGAGAAGATACGAAGCCTACTTATGTGCACAACATGGCTTATCAGCTTTTCTTTACCATCCTGGTTTTCCTTTCTTCCCCAAATTACTGTAGTCTTGGACCATTTTTGATGTAATGTGTAGTTTGGCTTCCTTCTAGGGAAGAAGAAATGACTGGAATGCGGCAGAGGTTGGCATGAAGGGAGTGACCGAAGGAGGGCGGAGGGATGCCTGTTCTTTGAACAGACCCCTATTTGTATAAAATATGCAACCAGTTTAATATACTGTTAAATGTACCACAGTTTCTCCAGTTCAGGCCACACAGTTCTTTCTGGTCCTCTCTTTCTCCTTTGTCTTCTCCTTATCTCTTCCTTCTCCTTCTCTTTTCTCTCTGTCTATCTTCTTCTCTTTCTCCTTTATCTTCTCC
>JANHZU010005115.1:18086-34147 GCA_032468055.1 Acrochordus granulatus | reverse complement strand
GGAGGGACAGATATTGAAGCTGAAGCTCAAGTACTTTGGCCACATAATGCGCAGGGAGGACTCATTAGAAAAGACTGGAATGCTGGGAAGGATTGAAGGGAAGAGAAGGGGACGGCAGAGGATGAGATGGATTGATAGCATGGTCAGTGTATGGATGTGGGCTTGGGAAGACTCCGGGAGGCAGTTCAAGACAGGGGGGCCTGGTGTAATACTAGTCCATGGGGTCGTGAAGAGTCGGACACGACTGCGCAACTGAACAACAATATAAATGCTAATCATATTTTTATGGTTTGTTCAATCAGAAGATGACAATCACCAAATATACCATGAGAAGTCTGCACTACTAAACACAGGTAAGTGATTTACAGATACATGTAGCCCAAATTCTATCCATTGAACATCACTAAGGTGCATGGCTTAGAGGCAGAAGGCGTCATGCTGACTTCAAATGTGGTTGCCTTAAGCTGATTCCAGTTTGTTCTCCCTATGGATAACTCTTCTGAGCTTTTGGAATTCTTAAACTGTGTTTGAGTCCTCTAAACACTGTTTTATTCATGTATATCCCACCCTTAGGTACTAATACAATACCAGTGTTTCTCAACCTTGGCACGTTTAAGATGTGTGGACTTCAATTTCAGGATTCCTTAGCCAGAATGCTGGCTGGAGAATTTGGGGAGCTGAAGTTCACAGATCCTAAAGTTGCCAAGGTTGAGAAACACTGCAGTACACCATTCAGAGCAGCTAGCCACAATTAAAATCAACAAAGTTTAAAATGAGGAAAGTTGTATGACAAATTCAGCACTAAATGGATGGTGTTAAATATGTGAATAGCAACATTAAGTTGCCATTTGCACTTTTAATAGCTTTACAAATGTACTGTGCTTCTAAGTTAATACATGGAAAAAGCTCTTTACTAAACTGACAATAAAACCAGCTGCACCTGGTTTGTCTGTCAACATCTTGATATCACCACCTTGATAGCCAGACCAGGAACATAAACAAGCATCCAAGCCAATTATGTAATTGGTAACTCACACAGTCTGCCTCCTAATTTACCTGGGTCTCAAGGGAAGCCAATGTTGGGATGGCTCTTGCTTTTGCATCCAAAGTCAGTAGCCAAGTTTCCTGGGGCAATCCTCCCCCATCACCCCCAGTGGAAAGCCCAATTAGTTGCAGGAAGTAGTCTTAAGAAGAAAACAATGGTTAAAAGCATGCAATAATTTGAAATGGGTTTTCTCATGCTCTAATTTTCTTGCTGGATTTGGCAAGGGTATTTCTGAAATTAGAGCCACAGTCAAAATTGGTCCCTTAGGAGAGAAAAATTCAGCTGAGGCTGCTGTAATTAGCATAAAATCAAGCAAAGCAGGACCAGCTATTTCACAGAATCAGCTAAAGTAGATAAACTTCTGATAAAAATGCTAGAAGATAAAAAAACTGCTGTTGGACAGTTCTGGAAAGTCTGATGTGGCAAAATCCTTTTAATGTCCAGGATTGTAGTTACATAATATCTCAAATTTTTACTGAGCAAGTTAAATATTTAAAGACATAGGTAAGAGGTAACATTCAACATCATTCCTATCTTCTGTTATGACAACTTTTATTCAGATATTCTAACACTTTCCCAGTACCAAATTAAGTTTTTGCAAAATAGATTATCTATTATACTAAATTGGGAGAAGAGAGTTTTTTAGGGAGAAAGATCTCTATATGACCATCTTTGGTTTAGATTACAAATACCAGTTGATGTGAATTTCAAGAAGAAGAGTGTTTGTGTACCCAGTTCTATAATGCCAATACACATACCAGCTTTTACAACAATTAAGCTTGCCAATGGAAACAAAGATTTATTCCCAGCCCTGTCAAGTGAAACAGAAGTACATAGAATTCTGGTACACAGAATTAACTGACCAGGTTAAGAATTGGAAACACATGCTCCTGAAACTCAGGTGTGGAGTAGCAGATTACATGCATAAGCTTGATCAGATTCAGTCCTACTGGAGTCAACTAAAACATCCATCAGAGAAAAAGGGGACAACGTAGTCCTGAGTCAAGGAAACTTGGTTTTATTTTTTAATTCCTGGCTACACCTTGATCAGGGAAGAAGATTCCTTTTGCAAGGACTGGCACAGATATATTTGAACACAGTATACACACACACACACACACACATACATACAGACAAATATATCTGCCATTAACAAGGGAATATAATTTGTATTCTTTTTCTTGTCTTACATTCTAAACATATTTATTTACTTATTTAAATATAACCTATAAATATATAAATATAACCATCCTATAACCAATTCTGGGCAGCTCCCAATCAAAAGTAAAAACATGAAAACCATAATAAAACTAAGCACATTAAAAATAACAAAAAACTAACACCAAGTCATGTAGTGTTTTACCCCAGCACTTGGGAGAAAAGCTGGCTCTTCAAATCTTTATGGGAGGGTAGAGGCCTACTGAACTTTGGGGGGCAGAGTATCCCATAAGGCAGAGGCTGCCATGGAAAGGTCATGCTTCCTAGCCCCCATCAGATGGCAATATTTAGAGCAAGGGGCTAGGAGCGTGCCCACCCTATCTGATCTCATAGGATGGGTAGAAGTTCTTAGAAAAAGGTGGCCCTTCAGATTAACTTCAGCAATGTGTGAAAAATGGAGTTCATTTCATCAGTCAAGGCTTCTGTTCTTTCTTTTTGATCTACTAGCTTAACAAGAAAAATAGAATTACTGTATCTTCTGTTTTCCTTTTCTGCTGTTTAAGATCATCCCTAGTTCATTGTGAATCTCAAGGGAGTTGAAAACCAAAGAAAATAACATGATTGTTTATATGATTACTTGTCCTAGAATATAAGCCTATGATAAGTAAAGACTCCTTAAGTAAGATGTGATGGTTTTCAACTCATATCAACTCCTGAATGCAAACTAATCTTGTCCAGAGGAAGAAGAGAACTCTCCAGGTGAGCTTATGTTAGATACGGGAACCCACAACTCCAAAACCAGGAATTGGAGATGAAAGACATTTCAGCAAGTAGAAGGTAATGAGAACAGTCATCAGGCTATGCAAGGCTGTTTGTAAGTAGTCCTTGATTTATGATGGATCAGAATTTCCATTGCTAAGCAAGGCAGTTGTTAAGTGAATCATGCCTGCTTTTACCACTTTTTTACCATGGTTGCTAAGCGACTCATGCAGTTATTAAGCAAATCCAGCTTTCCCCATTGACTCTGTCAGGAGCTGGCTAGGAAGGTCGCAAATAGTAATCACATAATCTCAGGATGCTGCAATCGTAGTAAATGCCAAGCACCTGAATTTTGATCATGTGACCGTGGGGATGCGGTGATGGACATAAGTGCAAATACTGGTTATTTTTTTCAGTGTTGTTATAACTTTAAATGGTCACTAAATGAATGGTTGTAAGTCGAGCACTACCTGTAGTGGGTTCAGGTAGTATATAACGACATCTACAGTAGGCTTATTGGCCAACTGCAATAATAACTGAACCAGAGTGCAACCTTGACTGCTCACACCAGTCTAGCTACAAGACAGTCCTTTAAGGGATTCTATCATGGCAAGAAATTGCCTTCTCAGAAGACCAAAAGAAAGAGAATGTTGCACTTGACTGAACAGCAAGTAAACATGTATAAACAAGGCAGTTCTTTCTTTTAGAAGCATGCAAGGGGTCAGCTAGTGTGTCCTCTCCTTTTCTGTTATATAAGGAACAGCCCTCTTTTGCTGCAGTTGTGTTTAGCAAAAGACTCGTTTTTGGCCAGGGGGATAGGACAGACAGATAGGTCTCTGAACAAACAGCCAAAGGATAACTATGTCCCCTCTTGGTGTTTTCTGGATTTTTACCATCCTGAATTCTGAAGGATTTCCCTGGAGGGTACAGTCTGGTTATGCAACCCTTCGTCATCATGTTATTGGCACATGAATAATCACAAATGGCATAGGCAGATGATTTGAAAAGGGATAGGTGCAGGACAGGCCAAAAAAGTGAAAAGGAAACAGAGAGAGATATTGAAAGCAATTTCACCATCCTAAATGATTGAAAAGAAACAAAAACATTCCTTTGTTACTTTGATGTCTAATAAACAGTCTGGAGATAGAGCACTCATTCCATCCATAATCATCTCTGTACCTAAGAGGAGAAGCAGATGGGTAGAAAAAGGAAGAAAACTTTATTAAGAGAACTGATACTCTTAACAGATACAGCCATGTCCTGGGAGTGAAAACTTCACTTTTTACTGGGATTAGCCCCAAAGCATGTGGCATCTCTAAAAGAAATATGGGATCAGAATAAAAACACTGGTTACATTTGGATAACAACAAGGCCAGAGATGGTTTCCTCCATCACTTGGCAAATATGTTTAAATATCCCCCTCAAAAGTCAAAGGCCTAAGTGAGACAGGTTGAGCTAACAAAAAGTAGTATTCACTGGATCCTCATTATTTGGATACCGAGTTTGGTCAAATTTATTATTGTAAATTACTGAAATAACAGTGGGTATCCATATTAAATTAATTATAAACAACTGAAAACAATAGAAATCAATACCTGCAAAATACTACATCCAAGCTTCATTTCAGAACAACTATTCAGAAAGAGGCTTCAGTTGCTAACATTTTCATCCAAAGTGCGTTCTCAACTGATGTATAATGAATGCATCACTTTTTAACATGCTCTCTGGAATGACTGAGGGCAAAATGCACACAACAGCATGAACTGGAAAGTGACAAGAGAAGCTCTTTCACACCATCCTTCCAGGGAGGACTACTGTGTTCCTTCTAACATCGAGTGGGATGGGTGATATAACATGTGATCTACCAACATAAAGACTGCCCAGGGATCTTGTGCTGTGACTGGGTTCCAATCAGGCAATTAAACTACTAATTACTAAGCTCATGGCAGACAAATCATGATGCTTTCAATTCAAGGAAATTATGAAGGTTTCCTCTCAATTGGTATCTTTTCCTAGCTTTCCGCATCTTAAAAATACTCACATTTACATTTCATAATGTTATTAATTTTTTTAGATTTTTTTAAAATCCCAACTTCATTCTTTTTATAACCAACTCGAGGTGTTGAACATACCTAATATTCCTTTCTCCTCCAATTTTCCCTACAACAACCACCCTGTGAGGTGGCTGGGCTAAAAGAGAGTGACTGGCTTTGTATTTATATATTCAGTAGTTCATCAAATTTATGTGCCCATCTCACAATTAGCAACTCTGAGTGGCTTTCATGCCTAAGGCAGAACTAAAACTCACCATCTCCTGGTGACTGGCCCAAAGTCACCTAGATGGCTTTATTCCTAAAGTGGGATTAGAACTCAGTCTCTTGTATCTTAACTACTAATCCAAACTTGCTCTCACATATCCCATGTGGTGCTGACATGCCTCACACTGCCCAACGGTGGAAAAGTGGCTCACTTCTATTCTAGCAGAACAATAAACCAAAGTCCTGGTTAGACAAGAATTAGCATATCTTGTTTGCCATAGCTTTCATACAACATTCAGAAACATCTTGTTCAAAACTATTTTTTCCAATAATCTAGGCTGAGATTTATTTGGCTCTGTGTAAAGCTGGCAACCAATTTAAATATCCTCCCATGATCAGCATGCATTGCCTGGAATGGAAACAAGAGCCTAATTCAGATTTAGAGAATCCAATTTCCTTACTAAGCCATGAGAATCTGACACAGAGATAAATGTGCCTTGGAGAATTCTCCCTGCTTGCCAAGGTAGTGCAGAGAGGTACAGGTGACCACATGGGCAGGAGGGAGAATGAGATGATCTCTTTAGCCACGAGAATAGATAACAAACAAGATTAACCGTACTGAGGACCAATTACTTGAAGCCGAGTTATAGCGAAGAAATATCAGGTAAGGAGTACCCATAGAAAGAAACCACTTAAACAAAGTGTTGCACAACTTGAGTAACCTGCCCTAAAAGAGGAGTGGCAACACGTGTACCAAGATAATGGAAGACTTGCTTCTCAATTTGGCATTTAAGGTGCCAATCCAACACTGCAATACTCCAACTGCTGCTGATAGACAGTTGCCTGAATGAAAAAAAAATCCTGCACTGTAATTCTTGTGTAACACACTTAAGTTTTTCTTTCCTTCATCCCTTCTGGGAGGAGCTGAATGCCTCAAGAATCCTACAGCACTGAGTCAAAGGGCTGTTTGCTTTTGTATCTCACTTCTCCACAAGGAATGAAGTGTGTTTTTTTTAAAAAAACTGAGAGCAGCAGGCAGAAGATTTCCCAAACTGTTGTTCATAATAGCCAATTTGGAACCGTATACGCCCCCCAAACAGAAGAATCCCCTTAGCTATCTTGGCTTAATTCAGTTAGCAGAACACAGAGGTTGCGTGGCAGTAGCTAGGCAATTATTTAAAATTGCAGACCATCATTAGGCTCTTACTGGCTTCTGTGGTGATTGTCAAATACAAGAGCCAGGCAAAGGAACTTGCCAACAGCAGGCTCATGAGTGTAGTGCAAGGAAGTTATCTGTTGTGCTATTTCAGAGCCTGCAAAAGAATGGGGATTTTTGTGGCCCAGTGATGACTGGAAAGCATCTTCCTATGTCTGGAATTACACTAGAGACAGGCATCAGAATGTGAGCCTGTTGTTCACTGGCCTTGCTTGGAGCCCAAAGGAAAAGCAGACTTCTCCTGCATAGCTTCTTGGATTTGTGGGCAATGGGTGATGTCAACCACAGCCAGTTTACTCCCTTACTGACAAGCCAGTCTGGAACAGTATTTCTCAACCTCAGCAACTTTAAGATCTATGGACTTCAATTCCCAGAATCCTCCAGTGAGCAACTTAAAAGTCACAGAGGTTGAGAAAAACTGATTTAGAGAAACTACAGGTAGTCCCTGACTTACAACCATTTGAAGCTCCTGTTTGAAGTTAAAATGGCACTGAAAAAAGTGATTCATTCACTTAACAACCATGACAAAAAAGGTTGTAAAACTGGGCACATCTCATTTAACAACTACCTTGCTTAGTAACAAAAATTCTAGTTCCAATTGTGATCGAGGACTGCTTGTGAAGTGTCTATTTTCCACATACAGCTTAAGAGCAAGCTCACCTTTCACTTAAAAAAGGAGGAAAAGTCCCCAAAAGTTCTTCACCTGGACCAAAACCTTAAATTCACAGTGGTAGTATGAAAGATCTAACCTGCCTTCGAAATAGTAGGTGACTCTACTGTGGTGGTATCTTCCTTTAGGGCCACCCTATTGAAAGGCAATTTAATCACACAATATAAAACCTTCTTAATCAGCTACGATATCCCAACTCACTGAGCAGATTTTGGAAACTTTTTTTAAACTATCAGTTTCTACAAAATTGCAGTTGGAAAACATCATAGAAAGAATTGACTAAAAGTAAGTACTGTATCTAGGATGCATGGTGACCTAGTGATTAAGACACTGGGCTTGTCAGCTGGAAGGTTAGCAGCCTGAGTTTGAGACCCAGGCACCACATAATGGGACAAGCTCCTGTTATTCACCCCAGCTCTGCCAACCTAGCAGTTCAAAAGCATGTAAAAATGCATGTAGATAAATAGGAACGGCCTAAATTGGTGGGAAGGTAACAGCATTCCATATGCCTTGGCATATAGTCATGTTGGCCACGTGACCACAGGAGCGTCTTTGGACAATGCTGGCTCTTCAGCTGTGAAACAGAGATGAGTACTGCCTCCCTAGAGTCAGACATGACTGGGAGGGGAAAATTTTTACCTTTAAGTACAATATGTACTTGTATGGAAGCCCCTCCTGGATAAACCAACCCTCAAATTTTTAACAAAACACCATGAAAAATGAGCCTTCCATGGATAAGCCAATTATCAAAAAACATTTGAAAATTCTGAGGGTTGGCTTATTCACAAGTATATAAGTATATGGTTTGCTTCATCCATGTTTTCCTTATCTTCCAAAGTAATCAATTAAAATTGGGACATAGCTCTAATTACCTATACAGGTAGTCCTTGATTTACAATTATTTGTTTAGCAACCATTGGACTCACGTTTCTGGCGCAGCATCCCATGGCCACATGATCAAATTCAGGCATTTAGCAACCAGCATGCATTTACAATGGTTCCAGCATCCCAGGTTCATGTGATTGCCATTTGTGATTTTCCCAGCTAGCTTCTGACAAGAAAAGTCAATGGGGGAAGCCTAATTCGCTTTACAATCATAGGGAAAAAGGTCATAAAATCAGATGTGACTCACTTAACCACATTGCTGAGCAATGGAAATTCTGGTTGTAAGTCAAGAACTACCTCTATATGCAGGTGTTTATAATATCCCCAAAACTAAGATCTACTTCCCAGTAGTTCAACAACCTGCTGCTACCAACCCAAGTATAAATAGCTTCAAGCCTTTAAATTCATGGGAACATCATTTTTGATACATGTGGTGACCAAGGCACAAAAACAAAAGCACCCTTACCCTGTTTTCAAGGCCCACCAACACTTTGACCTGAGTTTAAGCAGCACAAGTAACTTGGTCCATCCTGGATTCAAGCTCAAAGGCATCGGGTCGGTCTTGCGGGTTAGCAGCCAACATGTCCTTCAAGAGCTGCTTGATTCCCTCAGACATGGAAGTCCTGCGTTTCTGGGGAATGTGCAACTCCATCTTTGGGTTTTCTAGCAGAGCTTCCCCGACAGGTACAATCTCTGTCCCCTGCTTAACGTAAGTCCCCAAAAGCTCCTTCTTGGTCTCGGCATCGATGAAGGTTATCCTCTCAATCATGGCCCAGATAATGATGCCTAGCGCAAAGATGTCTGCTTTGGCAGTGTAATGGCCCTCCCACACCTCAGGTGCCATGTAGAAGTCTGAACCACAAGCCGAGGACAACCAATACTTGTTCACATTCACATTTTTGTTGTCATTCCTACCGTCCTTGCCTCGAGCGGTCAAGCCGGCACAGACTTTGCTGAGTCCAAAGTCTGCAACTTTGAGAATGGGAGCTCCTGATTGCTCTGTGATCAGGATATTGTCTGGCTTCAGGTCTCTGTGCACAATGTGGTTTTTGTGCAGGAAAGCAATGGCGCTGGTCAGTTGGAGCATAAAACTCTTGTTGGTTGCTGGATCGGGCCTGCGTGAAAGAATGTACTGATTCAGGTCTCCCCCTTCACAGTACTCCATGACGAACCATAAGTAACAAGGCTCTTCAGCATAGCCCAGAATCCTCTCACCTGGTGGAAGGAGAAAAGAGCAGAGGAATAATTAGTGCATTGGGCAAAACAGAGTAATTCAGAATCAATTACAACAGCTTTTAAGAATTCATTTAAATAATTTTGCTTCACACAGACTAAGACCCTAGAACAGTATTTTCAACCTTGGCAATATTAAGATGTGTGGACTTCAACTCCTATAAGTCCACACATTTTCAAGTTGCCAAGGCTGAAAAACACTGTCCTAGAATCTTAAAGTGTGATGGTCAAAACTAAAGACAGGATTCTAAGTGGCATTTGACCAAAACAGAATAAAGTAAAATTATTACTTTCTGAGATTTGAAAACTATCCTTCTAAAACCTTGTCTTTTTTAAAGCCACATCATGCTGCTAAAAATGTAAAGTTTTCCCCTTTCAGTGTCCAACTCTAGGCGATAGTACTCATCTCCAATTCACAGCCAAGGGAGTTAGTGTTTGTCCAAAGACACTTCTGTGATCATGGGGCTGGCATGACTTATATGCCGAGGCGCATGGAATGCTGTTTCCTTTCCCACCTGAGGAACATGCTGCTGAGTGTATGCCAAACAATCATACTGTTTGCACATCCCTATTACTAGCATTGAGAAATCATCATACTAGTTAAGCACTAGTTTATTTTTTCTTCCTAAAGCTTTCATGTAACTGAAACATATTGCCATTCTACCCTATATGAGTTATGGAGATGAGCCCTGGGAAGCTTATAAGGTAATATAACTAATCAAAGCAGAGTAATCCAGAGATAACTAAATGTTGCCTGACACGAAAAACTATCCACGTTTTTGATGACAGCTTCTGCAATAAAGGATAGTGAAAAATTCTGGTTATTGGATAAACAAGTTTGTCGCTATGACTATTACTATGGTAATTGAAGGTCCTACCAAAATTTGGCTGGGCTTCCCTATCAACAATGAGCAATGAAAGCATGTTGAAAAAGAAAAACTTAATCCTAATGGGTGTACACTACAATCCCCAAGGATCAAAGGACTTGATCTGATGCATAACGAGAAAGCTTCTTCTCATCCTTATTTTGGATTTCACCCTAATCTCTGTTGATAAACAAAAATGGAGAGGAAAGGCAGAGTCAAACTATGAAGCATTTATGACTGTATTTAAAAGAAGAAAGATTTTTTGGCAGTCAGAATTTACAAGCCACAGTGATCATTATTTATTAAATCCTCCAGACTGAATAATTCAAAATAAGGCTTGTATTATTGTAGTAACCCTGCTTTTTCATTCACTATGAGGATGCAGAAGAGTGCTTCAAGGTAGTTTAGACCATGAGAGAAATACTCAGAAAATATTCCCATAAAGAAATGTCTCTTCCACAGCTTTGTCCACCCCACTCTGGCTTCCCAAAGAAAAGAGTACCTATGCCAATGTTTTCTCAGCTGCAGCAAGGCACCTGCAAGGATTGATTCACAGCAGATGGCACTTTTACATATGGAATTCAGGCTGCAGGTAATTTATAAGAGAAGAAGTTAGGGGGCAGATGTTTTATTGCTGTTAGCCATTTAATTCTCTATTTCTTTATTTAATTCAGTATCAACTGGGATTAAACAGGTTTGGCAGGCTTGAACCTGTATGAAGTTAAAATTTTGGCAAATCTGCCAGATGTTTAAACTGGCATGACCATATGGGCCTTGCTGTGTGGAAATAATCTAAAAAGAGAACAATGTAGCCTCTAAACATACTAAATCTTACTCACTTACTTACTGCCTTTCAGGGTAGATGAAATTGACATGATTTGGCCAAACATGTGGACTCTAAACAAATTATAAATAAAATTAATAAATAAATCCAATTGGGAGTATGGTGGCCAACAGTTAAGATGCTGGGCTTGTTTGGCCAGAAGATCAGCAGCTTGGCAGTTCGAGATACAAGAGCCATTGTGCAACAGGGTGAACTCGCATTCCTGCCCCAACTCCTCTCAATTTAGCAGTTTGAAAGCATGTAAAAATGAAAGTAAATAACTAGGTACCACCTTCAGTGGGAAAGGTAACAGCATTCTGTGTGCCTTGGTGTATAGTCATGCTGGCCATATGATCACAGAATATCTTTGGACAACACTGGCTCTTCAGCTATAAAATGGAAATAAGCATTGTCCTCTAGAGTCAGACTAGACTGAAAGAGGAAAACTTTACCTTTAATAAATAAATCCAGTTTTTTTTATGCAACAATAACAGATTGGGTCTTATTTTCTTCCTCTTGATAAACTGCAATATTTTAATCATTTTATCTGTGTGTTGTGGTTATTTAGCAAGCTTCCCAAATATAATCTGTAAAGCAAGCCAGGAGTAGCTGAATTCCATCTCTTTCTACTCAATTGCCCTGTAAAACTAAACTAGAAACAGAATACTTATTATACCATCTTTTATCAGATACTCATTCAAATGCCATTTTTCCGACTTACAATTAAAGTAAGGCTAGGCATTTTAAATTTTAAAAGCAATTTGCCGAACAACACTTTTTTCATACTATTTGGATGTCACATCTCAAATCTAGCTTAAATGTTTGCAAAATCATAGCCAGAAGCATGACAGAACAAAGTTTCAACTTTTTTTTTTTTGCAACTTGGGCCCTTGAATTGTGTTGTGGTACAACTGCCAGAATCTATAGCCAGCAGGGAAAATGATTTGTGCTGTGAAAATTGTGACACTTATAGTTCAACATATCTAGATGGAGGACCCCAGATTGGAGGGGGCTAATTCATCTACTAAAATATCCATCCAATATAACAGGATACCATATACACAATGGAACTTTATACACAACAATAATCCTTCTGGAATACAATGGGAATCCTTCCAAGTAAATATGCTTAAAAGTAGGTTTCATCTGTGTTACAGGCTTCCCTTGAGCTGATCATCATTTTAGAAATGTTTGACAACTGCTTTGTTTGTATCTTTTGCTGGTAACTGAAAAAGACATTACTTATTTGATTTGCTTATTGTTAGGTGATGGATTAAGGGATGACAAGAGTTTTGTATTTGTTACCTAAGAGGAGATGAACAGATTATGGAATTATTTAGACGCCACGATGATGGTAGGAAGTCACTTTCTTGAAAGGAATGGGGTCTTTTTATTTATTTTTCCTCGCACTTTTTTTATTCTCGTCTAGTTTGTACAATCCTTGTTTTATTCAACATTTGAAATAATTTTTTTAAAATGTTTGACAACCCATCCATTACATTTAATAACAAAGGGATCAGCACCCTTTTTTCAAGACTAACTGGAACATGTAGTATTATTCTACTTGGGGATTATTTTGTTTCATTCTGTGTTGACCTGCCATATTATACCCAACAGACAAGAGCCAGCAATTAGGCATATGACAGATGATATAACTAGAAGCACAAAGATTGCTGATGCCCAACAAATGAATGTTGCACAATACTTGGCACCCATCTGTGCACTCTTGCATGTCCCAAAGCTGAACTACATCTGCAATAGGCTGGCTGACATGTGAAAGGGCCTGGCTTATCTACAAGCCACTTCTGTTCAGGATACGGTGTATATCTGATGTCATGCATTATGTCAAGCCAACACCTGGTTATGCAGTGACCGTGCATATGGCTTGGTTCTATGGCTCCCTTCCCATTCTCCCCCCCTCAACATTCTGTTCTCAATTAAACATTCAGGTTCACTTGAATCTAGTTAAAACCAGATTTATACTAAATATAAATAAAACACGGGGAGCCACTATCTACTGAAGAACTGCCTATTAAAAGCCCAAGTTAGTATCCTGCTTTCCTTGTTATCTGGCAAATTTATGTTTAAAGAGGACCATCCAAATTTCAGATAAAACTAAAGAGCCTTGAAATAATGAAAAGACTTTGATCTAAAGCCCTTCCATTATCTTTCCTAGAAAGGAAAAGATTTTCTTTTCTATTTGGTTGCCATAAATGGCTCCCTAAAACATTGTCTCACATCTTGTATAAGTACTAAAAATACTAAAGAGCACAGGTGGAAAAACAAATCCACATGCTTTTCAGATAATTTTGTACAGGAGCAATAGCTTCTATAGGGAAGTTAATCTATAGTATTACTGTAGCCTCTGTTTCAATTTAGCTTTTTTAAAGCGTATTAAACTATTTATATTCTGGTGCAGCACATAGATGTATAAGAGACTCTCGTGTGTGGAAGAACTATGCAATCCTAAGGTCATTCCAGTTCTGCCAGAAGACATGGATATATTCCTATATGGGCTTGTCTGACTGATTTGCCCTGTCTGCGTAAGCAATCCTATATGATGTATATAAAAAATTCTTGTGCCTCAAAAAAGTTCTAATACAAGAACAGAGGATTCATGTTGATTGCACCACAATTTGAACGTTTGAATGTGCAAATTCCCAGCATTTTAGAGTGATTTTGGGTCAATATTGTTCTCTCATATTCTAGAATACACAGGACAAAATAATGGACTGAAGTTACAGGAAGGCAGGTTCCAGTGAATGTTAGGTTTAATGTGCACAAAGCATTTTAAGTACACAATTTTGTAATACCCCAGTTTGAGCCTCCTGCTTTGAGCATGAAATGGATTTTCTTGAGAATGATAGCAGTAATTCAGACATTCAAAATGGCCTATTTTGCATTAGAAATAGCAGTTTTGCAGTCAAGCATGAGACACACTGGGGGGGGAATGTGGTGGCCTAGCGGTTAAGACACTGGGCTTGTTGGTTGGAACCCTAAGTTTAAGACCCAAGCGCCATGTAAAAAGATGAGCTCGTTTTTTACTCCAGCTCCTGCCAACCTCGCAGTTTGAAAACATAAAAATCCAAGGTACCAAGAACTAACAGGGAAATAAATAGGCACCACCTTTGGTGGGAAGATAACTGCATTCCATGTGCCTTGGCGTATAGTCATGTTGGCCACATAACCAAGGAAATGTCTTCAGACAACACTGGCTGCCTTGGCTGTGAATCGGAGATGAGCACTGCTCTCGAGTCTGCCATGACTAGAAGGGGAACCCTTTACCTTTAATGAGATGCTTTGGAAAAATTTCACCCAACCTTTTGTGTATCCCTAGGGGAAAAAACAGATATTGGCTACTTAAAAATAAGACAAATTATCAGAAAGCGGGCAAGTGAATGTCTTCAGGTAGAGGCTAGGTTTCCAGTTGTCAGCAATGCTCTAGATTCTGGTTCAGAGCAAACAGTGGTACCTCCTAACTCCTCCCCAGAGGACTTTCATCCAATATATTAAAACTCCCATCAGCCTCAGGCAACATAGAGAGTGGTCAGGATTTATCAAATATCTAAGCTTCCTGATTCTAAAAGGACTCTGGATAGCTTAGTTAATGTATCTAAAATCCAGAGCATCTCATCGATCAGCAGCAAGGTGGGTGGTCTTGGTTATAGTGGTGACGGACATACTTTCAGAAGACCTAAAAGACCAGGTTATGAACAGACTCTCAAAGAGAAAATTTATGTGCATACTAGGAGTCAGAAATGACATGACAGCACATAATATTTCAATAAACTTTATGCTGAGCCAACCAAAAGTGGGACTTGACAGCTTTCTGTTTCTTCAACCAGAAGAGCCATTATCTGTGGGGGCAGGACTAACAGCGATGGGTATTGGGCAGTCTAAAGTGCCTTTTGGCTTATCCTGCAGGACTATCTCAGGATCCAGATTTATTTTTCAGTTGTTATCTATGAATATTTAACTTCTCACTGAATTCTAAGCCATTATATGCTGAGGGCCACTAACTTCTGAGCCAACAAGAATCAATGTGTGCATAGATCCTATGCATAAGATACTATTGCAGAGGCCCTATGCCAGTGTTTCTCAATCTTGGCACCCTGAAGATGAGTGGACATTAATTCCTATAATTGTGGGAGCTGAAGTCCACATCACATCTTCAAGCATGCTGGCTGGGGAATTCTGGGTGTTGAAGTCCACACATCTTCAATCTGCCAAGGTTGAAAAACACTATGGTTCTTAAAGATTCACCTTAAATACAGAGCCAGTTGGTGGAGGGGTTAAGATGTTGGTCTTGAAACTAGAAGACTCCAAGTTCTAGCCCTGCATTCAGCACAAGGCCAGCTGAGTGACCCTGGGTCAGTCCCTCCCTCTCAGCCCAACCCACCTCATAGGGTTGTTGTGGGGAGAACAGAAGGAAAAGCATATTAAGATATTCGCTGCAGGATGATAGTATTCCTACTATACTACCTTTGGTGAGTCCTGGCTACAGACCCACCTGCTTCTTCCGAGTCCCTCTCCATCATCCTCTCTTGCCAACACATCACCTTCCTGCAGACCAGGGTCACTCCTTCACGTGTGAACTGTTCCCCACCGCCCCAGGTCTCTCTCTCCTCCTTAGCTAGGCTTCTAGGACTTGAAATGTTGTTCCTTTAACATCATGGCCTCAGGAAGTATACATCCTAGAACGCAGCTCCGTCACGTCAGATGCATCATGCGAACGCGGCATCACATGTCTGCCCCTTGAGAGCGATTCAGAACCCCCAGCACGTGTCTGCCCCTCGAGAGCCGTTCAGACGCCCGCCAGAGCCTGGGGCCCGTCTCACCTTTGAGAGAAGTTTCGACCAGGCGGAGGTACAGCGCGCTCTGCTTGTTGCCGTGGCTCATGCGCTGCCCGAGGCCGTCGCGCTGCAGGACGCACTCCTCGAAGCGCACCACGTTGGGGTGGTGGCGGCGCAGGCTGGTCAGGGCCCAGAACTCGGCCAGCGCCAGCTCCACGTTCTCGGGCGCATCGCAGCGCAGGCGCTTCACGGCAAGGCGGGCGCCGCTGCGGCCTGATACCGCCTCGTACACCACGCCGTAAGCGCCGCGCCCGATCTCCGCCACCAAACGGTAGCGCGGCGGGGAGGCCACCGC
>JANHZU010005115.1:5206-17986 GCA_032468055.1 Acrochordus granulatus | reverse complement strand
AACATCTAGCGCGGTCCTTGTTAACCCGGGCGACGACCGAGCCGGTGTGGATTTCTGTAATTTACTTCTCATATTTTCATGGGTGGGAGACCCTCTTCGTCTGGCTCCCCTAATGGGACCTGTCCAGTGTGGTTGACCCTCTGGCAGAGCTCTCATCTTCTTCAGAGCACACAAGCTCCCCAACCACAACAAGGTGGTGCCTCACTGGGGGGTGTACATCCTTCCTGCATTGCAATTCTGGTATTAATCCTTATTTAAGTTCAGAACTTCTATATCTGAGATGCCCTGTGTGTTTTATTAAAGTTTTCTTTTATTTCTTTCTTAATAACTTTGCTTACTCATTATTTTTATTTCTGTTTTTTAAGCATTCAGTTTACAAAAGGAAAGAAGAGGAGTTGGAAAAATTTGAATGATTGCATTCTGCTGGGATACAGAAAACTCTAACCTTTGGTGCCATTTGGTATTTGTCCAGGTGTTTGCATCCCAGATCTGGCAGCATACAGGTAGTCCTCGACTTACGACTATTCCTTTAGCAACTATTTAAAGTTACGATGGCACTGAAGGAAGTCTCTTATCACCGGTCCTCACATTTATGACTGTTGCAGTGTCCCTATTGTCATGTGATCAACATTTGGGCGATTGGCAAGCCAGCATGTATTTATGACAGTTGCAGCATCCTGGGGTCATGTGATCGCCATTTGCGACTTACCCACCTGGCTTCTGGCAAGCAAAGTCAATGGGGGAAGCCAGATTCCCTTAACAACCATGTGATTCACTTAATGACTGCAGTGATTCATTTAAAGACTCTGGCGAAAAAAGGTACGCAGTAAAATCGGGCACAACTCACTTAGGAATGGAAGTTCTGGTCCCAGTTGTGGTCATAAGCCAAGGAGTACCTCTCGTTAAACAAGATAACTCTTCGGAAGTTCTAATCCTCTTTCTCTCACCCCGAGCAGAAATAGATTAATTTCCACCCTGCAGGTTCTGATTTTATAATCTGTTAATTGCCTCACAGCCCTCTACGTCTCACTGGCTGCATAACCCAAGACGTCAAACCTCAAGTGGGCACATTAACCTTGGTTGCCCACAGTATGTTCAGTGATAAATTAACAAAGTGAGCTGAGTACACACAACATGCTAAGGCCAAAAGAAAAAAAAAGAATCGAGATTAAAAGTTTGCCACGCTCAGTATGGCATGCTAATAGAGCCGTTAGATGTTTAAATGCTCTGGTTCAATGTTTTGTGCGATACTCCCATTTAAAGCTACGGCTTTACCAATGAGCAAAGGTTTTGTGAATTATTTCTGCTCTGAAGTTTCCTAGGTATTGTTCCCATAGCCTTCTGACACAACTATTGTTGTGGCTGTCAGCCACTTGCCTATCAGAGCGTTCGAAGTATTTTCTGATTCGTTTTCTAGCGTGCAGATATGATGACGCTATGTTTGGCATCGCAAAACATCATTATACAAATGGTACACAGGTAGTCCTCGACTTAGGGTCATAATTGAGCCTGACAGTTGCAGTTGTAAGTTGTGACAGACTTAAAACAGGACTCCCAAAGGAGTGACCCAGGTTTATGACCTCTTTTCGCAGCGGTTGTCAAGCGAACGCAGCGGGCGTTAAGTGAACACGGTGGTCATTAAGCAAACCCATTGTTCACTATAGGGCGTTTTTCCTGGAACCTGGAAGTAAATCCTAGTGTTTGGCAAAAATGTCACAAATCGCAGTCGTGTGACTATGGGATGGAGCCATTGGCCATAAATGGAGGTTGGTTGCTGAATGCTTGAAATATAGTCACGTGACTGCAGGGGGGTACTGTTGGAACTTTGGAATTGGGTCATGGGTACCTTTTGGGGGGGCTCTGTTGGAACTTCAAACAGTCACTAAGAGATCGGTTGTAAGTTGAGGACTGCATCTAATGGTAAAGAAGTAACAGTCTCCACGCTTTATTTTTATCTCCTTCAGCCCTCTGTTATTCTGCAGACTGAGCTCTGCTACAAGTTTCTGTCAGCTTTACTACAGGTTTTTGCAAGCTTTACTACCTCTGTTGGATAACTATTTTCCATTGATTAAAAAGAACTCAATTCCGCAATCAGCTTCCTGAAAAAAGCTTTGGAATTCCAAAGTGTGTTGAATGTAGCGATGGGCTCACACACTGTGGTTAAGCTGTGCATTGTCCAATAAACCACAATTGGTTGGGTTTCCACAATACACTAGGGCAGGGGTGTCCAACCTTGGCAACTGTAGGATGTTTGGACTTCAGCTCCCAGAATTCCTCAGACAGCCATGCTAGGTTCACAGAGCACATGATGGCTAAATCGATACAGTCAGTCCTCAGCTTTCAACTGTAGTGGAGTCTGCCCATTCTGGCCATAAGTCGCGACGGACCTGATTTTATGATTTTTAAGCGAACACTGTGGTTATTAAGTGAAGCAATTTTGTTTCGCTGCGGGCCAAACTTTCCCAAAATCCAAGAAACTAATGCTGGTTTTTGGCAAAAACGTGTGGTCATGTGACTACAGCACACTGCGAACTGCCATAAATGTGGCTCGGTTGCCAAGCACCTGAAATGACCGTGGGGGTGGGTGGGAACGGGCATCAGAACTTCAGAGTTGGGTCGTAAGTACCCTAAGGGAGGTGAATTTGCAACTTTGAATGGTCACTAAGCAACCAGTTGTAAGTCAAGGACTTCTTGTATTTCTCTGGGAAGCAGAAGCTAGGGCCACGCTGCTATCCATGGTACTGAAATAGTGATCGTATTAGAAATACAAATGTAATTTACATTTAGAAATAGTCATTCTTAGGTATTTGAGCAGGTAATAGCTTCTCCACTGATGTAGATTGACTCAGATATGGTGCATCACCTGAGGCCCTGGTGACTTTTATGCATTTTTTCCACCGACAGGTAAAAATAAGTTGAAAAGTTGTGCATTCCAGTCGGTGACTTTCCACGGCTGATGATTATTCAGCGTTGAATGCAATCTGTGGGTGTCAGCGAAGGGGGAGGCAAGGAGGAAAGTGACGTCACCTATGTCATGACGTCATCGTGCAAATGATGCCATTTGCATCATTGGCTCAGTGACGTGACAGATCTGACATCCTTGTTGTGGTTGCTGGATGCCGATGGCGGGGTCACTTCCCGTCCCTCAACTTCTAAATCGTTTTTTTAAAATTATCCCTGCTTAATTTCTTTCCTTCCGATCGGGATTCCTTTTGGTTAATGCTGGTCTTGGGCCCATCGTAATAAAAGGAATAAAATAAATAAATGTACAAAAAAAAATAAACCATCTAGAAAGTATAAAAACTTCCTGGTGGCTCAGAAAACTTCCAGAAACACGCAGTGACACTGGCAAAAAATGCAGCTGGATTAAAAAGAAAACAGGCAAGACTTACAATGTGAGATATAAAGTGAAATTAACGCCCACCTTCATTCTCACTAGCCCAGGATGTATGCTAATGCTACAACCCCTCTCGCCCTCCCCAAGCTATTAACTATGATCAAGTTCAAAACTTAACTTTGCCATTACATATATTTCTTTTTTTTCCCCCTTGGTGCTTAATTGTCTTTGTCCCAGCAAAATGTCAGAGTGAATCACAGACCGTCTTCCATTAGGATGAATATTAATTAAACGTACAATTGAGTGTATGTAGGATTTTCCCTTCCTCCACTTCACTTTTCTGCTTCAATTTTTACCGTTGCCTGTTGAGGAATTTTGAACCACAGATAACTCAATTCCCTTAACTTCAACACCCCTTGACATAAAATATGGGTAGTCCTCAACTTATGACCCCAATTGGGAGCAGAATTTCCATTGCTAGCCGAGGCAGCTGTTAAGTGAGTCACACTCGATTTTACGACCTTGTTGCCATGGTTGTTAAATGAATCACTGCGCTTGTTAAGTGAATCATGTGGTCATTCAGCAAATCTGGCTTTCCCCATTGACTTTATTTGTTGGAAGCCGGTTGAGAAGGGCACAAACGGCAATCATGTGACCCCAGGATGCTGCGACCATCGTAAATGCATGCCAGTGGCCAACCACTGAAATTATGATTCTGTGATGGTGGGGATGCTGTGACGGTCATAACTGCGAGGATCAGTTGTAAGTCACTTTTTCAGTGTTGTAACTTTGAATGGTCGCTCAATGAATGGTTGTAAGAAGGACTACCTGTAACACAAGTTGGTAGGTCTCATGAGGTGGGGACGAGGGCTATCGGATGCAAAAGGGAAGTTTTGAGTAAGCCTCCAAACATCCCTTAATGTTTGACCCTCAATTCCTGTTGTCACAGTAACTGTGATATCGAGAAAAATATGATGTTGAATATGTAGAAAGGTAGGAAGCTGAAAATGTGATATTTTTCTAAATCTCTCCAATACGGCCAATCGTTATTGTGAGATTCTTTTCTGATGTTCATGTTCTTTTGAAGTTTATGCCTGTCACATAGGAGTTAACATCTGGATAAAGAAAGTGGATTTTCTGCATCTTACGCACAGCTAAAAGACGTGTTGTTTAGCAAATAGGCAGCTCTAACCATGCAAAATGGATGTTACCAGCAATTTACTAATCAGCTGATCAATACAGATTGACTCTGGGTTGCAAACCAATTGTGACTTCCGTTGGGCGAAATATGTACTGTCAGGTGCAACTTGATATGTAACAGCTGTCTGTCTGTGAACATATCTGCTTCCTTCCCTTTGTTAGCTTTCCGCCTTTCCTTTATAACTTTCTGTCTTCTTTTTCTTTCTTTTTTGAAGATGGTTCACAAAAGAAAGGGAGTGGAATGTACACGCGCACGCACGCATGCACATGCACGCGTGCAATGGCAACTGGATGGGGGCACCGGACCATCAAAGCCAGCATTAATGTTGTGATGTAGATATCACCCTTTCTCTACGTGCATTGTGATATCGCAGGCACGTTTAAAATAGGCGCGACAACCTCACTCCAAGGTGCTGCTTTCATCATCTTGACAAAATGCACACGATTCCTGTGCATGCTGCCGAACCTACATTTTTCTTTTGTGGGGGCCTAACTGCCACATTAAATGCAGTCTAGTAGTACGTTATCTGCTCTCCTATTGAGACGGGTAATGTTCAGGGGCAGGACCAAAAATGCCCAAATCAAAGTAGCAATTTGCAAGGGGGCAAGGTCAAAAAAGTCAAGAGGGGGACTGCAATGATAGGATTGAGGCTTTGCTGATAGTTTTGCCTTCGCTTCCCTGAGCGGTAGAGACAATCCAAGGAGTCATCGAAAAGAAAAAAACACAGTCTCTGCACTTACAGGGAGTGCATTTTTATCAAAGCTTCCTTCAGTTCCCTGTCCAAGAAAACAGCATGGATGCCACCCATTGAGGAAAATGTGGATTCTCCTGACAATTTGGGGTTTTGGGGCCTTGTTGGAGAACCTGAAGGACAGGGACCTTCTCCTCCTTGCAAAGACTGGGAGATTGGTGGCTGGAGGAGGCATCTGAAGAGGTGAACAGCCTTTTCTTATTTGGAGGGAGTTAGTTGCACCTTCTGCAGAGAAGGTGGAAGTCCATTTCCCCCCCCCAAGGTTAATCATTATTACCCCTTGCAAGGAAGCAAGCAAGCAACTGAATCAGAAGATGGCATGCAAGAAGTGATGTAGGTGGGTTTCAGGAAAAAGTTGCTAATAGGGAGTTGGGCGGCGAATATATTTAATGAACGAATGAATGATCCACCTTGGAATGTACTGTCAGCCTTTCAAGGTAGACCAGACCGGAAACATGGCTAGATGAGCTAACTCTACTTTATTGTAAGATGATATTAAGAGAATCTTGCCAGTCTGAAAGTAGAAGGCTGCCTCCTTTACTGCCTGAGAAACTAGGGAGGATCTCTTCTGAGCCTCTTTCTGCACCCATTATGCATCTGAGGGCTGTGCTGTCTCTTATCGGACTCTTCCTTAGGCAGCATCTCTTCTCCTCCCCTCCCAAGGTCCCTCTCGTCGACCCATTTTCCAAGATGAAAGCAATTTAAATCAAATAGATGTAGGCACAGGCAGAAGGATGGAAAGTCCAGTTAAGGAGAGATCATCCCCTCCCCACGATGAAGAAGAAGTTAAGCAGCAAAGAGAAACAGCAAAGAGGTGGCACCTTCCATCCTTTACGACTCCTGCAAAACAAAGATAAATCCATCCATGACGTTTCTCTGCCCCTCTGGTAAGATCTGATAGGGTTGCTCTCTGGGGTATCTTTTGGGTCAGTGTTTCTCAATCTTGGCAGCTTTAAGATGGGTGGACTTCAACTCCCAGAATTCCCCAGCCAGCATGGCTGCCTGGGGGATTCTGGGAGTTGAAGTATACCCATCTTAAAGCAGCCGAGGTTGAGAAACAATTTTAGGCCATGGAGTTGAGCTTTGTCAATTGCAACTCCTCTTTAGAACAGCATGGTCCCCCATTTAGACTGTCCCCCATCCTGTTGGCTTTAAAGATCATTAAAATGTGGCTTTCCCAAAGAGCCTTGGGGTAGAATGGCTATCACCCCTCTTTTTATGGTGTTAACTTAGCTCCAAGGAGATATCACTTCCTCATACTATCATGTTAAAGGTCTGTACCTCACATATGTAGGAGGGTGGCTAACCATCTCCAGAAAAGTACTCTAATCTTATATACAGGGAGCACCATAAAATACTGAGATTCAGCAACCATTAAATTTTATTGATTTTAAATTTTAGGGGTGGGAAATCAAGTACAGTACATATTCGCTCCTCAACTGCAGCTATCTTCTGTGTATTTTACGTTATGCAGTATCTTTCTTTCCTTATTTTTGCAGAAATCATTCTCTTGTATGGTTTTTTCCCTCCTCATCCACAGCCTCTTTCACTTCATCATTGCACCAGGTGTCTTTTCTCATATTTCCCTTTCGAGTAACTCCTTACGCTTCTGTGACATTCTAAAACATCCAGGATTCAGAAATCAGAATTACTAAAACAGCGAGAATTCAGAAATCAGAATTTTTTTCATTCTGCTCCAAACCACTTCTATATCTTTTTTCATGCAGTCTGCTAGGAGAGCCAGCTATTTTCTATTTAAAAAAATGGGATTTTTTTTTCATTCTAGCCATCATTCTACTCTCAATTCTTTCTTTCTTTTTTTCCATGTTTTTTTCACTCAAGATCCACTCTTGGTACGACTCACAAAAAATGGTCCTTCCCACATTCAAATCGTCTCATGACTCCGCCTTCTCTAACTAATGATCTTAATTGTTCATCATAAACTATCAAAGCAATCATGTTCTTTAGACATATGCAGGTTCATGCTTCAGCATTATACTTGAAACAAACAGGCCTTTTTCTAAGAGTCACCATTCTCATTTATTTTTGTTCTGTGAATTGATTTGTGTATATATTCCTACCAGCTTCCCTTAACTAACAATACTTTTCAAATTGGATTCATTCAGAAAGTTGCACAATTTTTCCCAAACTCATCCATAGTTCTTCCAGTGTCACCATTTATGGAATTTAATTCTCACTTATGGAGTTGTACTTTTAAATACACCCAGAATGATCTAGTTGACCCCAATTCTTACTTCCTGACATACTCTGTAGTTCCTTTATCATAATTAAACCTTCATCTTCATTTTCCCCAATATATTGTACACTGGCATTAATGGAAGATTACTTAAGGAACCATAATTCACAATTTTTGAACCACATCACTCCTCAAGCCCTGTGCTTGATGCTTTAGGTGGGTTTAAAAAATGGACCTACTTTTGCCTCTTTGAATAGAAATTATGTATATTTGACAAATGAAGGGTTTGATTTTTGTTGCTTGCAATCGGTTTATCCATCTCTTTGTTTTATAAATAGGCATTTCCTGCCTTTTCATTGCTAAGAAGGAAATTATGAAGTGCATAGCAATGCGTCCCCACTTTATCTTTATTGACTAAAGTGTGCAAAACACTTTCTTAATCATGTGTCCTAAACATCTTCCAATAATGAAATTCATTTTGGTCAGTTCTGCTGAATTGGACACAGGTTTCCCCTCCTTTCAGACTGGAGCTTGCTGAGAAGACAGATCAGGTGCTAACAAAACCTCTCGAAATACTTGGGTCTGGCTCACGCTTGGTGCGGCAAACATGACGCACAGAGGTGTACATCTTTGCATGCCCAAGAAGAATGACAGCTTTGCACAGGCTTTGCACACCAATGCACCCTGAATTCAGTTTTTAGGCAGTGTATCGTCACAGCCACCACATTGACCTTTTTGACCACTTTCACCCCACCCAATCCCAGGGATGACCCTGGAAGACAATATGGGGCTATGCACAGCAGTGTTCAGATTTACAGTCATCAGGGCTGTTTTGGCCACTGCATCTGTTCCTTGGTGCATAGCCTATAGTGGCTCCTGTTTTGGGATAATTCCCCAGGATGAGAAATGTAGAAATAATAACTTTGTTCCTGGATCTGTTTCACCTCCAGGAACATTTTCCTATTATGGAGCAACAAAAGTGGATTTGCACTTACATGAACATTGGACAGGCAGCCAAAAGACATTTGCATCGGTTATAAGCTGTGCAAATGGGTCTTTGCTGCAGATTTATCTCCAGTGGTTACTTAAATGCCTTCGCAGTAGTTATTCAGCTTCAAGAAACCGAACATGCCAAGGCATTCTTATTTTAACGGGCACCGGAAGAGATATAATAAGTTCCCTCTGAGATTTTTGGATCTGGCAATCGACTATCATTTCTCCCCCCCGCTTCTTGTTGTATCTCTTGCATGCTCCGTTTTCCTCTCCCAGGTTAAAAAGTCCTTCTGCCCAAGACCTGCCCAATGCTGGGATCGGCTTTTCCCTTCTCCCATTTTCTGGAAGGGCATTTCCAAGCTGGAGCGATGCTTCTCCTGATTCAAAGCATTTCTCTTTCCTCATTGGCTCAGCGTAGGCTGAGCTGGGGCTCGGCGACAGGAGGAAGTTGAGTGTCAATAAAAAGAGGAGAAACAAAAAATCTCTTCCAAAGGGTAGGAACACCTGAGCTGCCAAGCCAGAGGGGACCCACCTTCCCAGCCCCTCTCCCGGCGTGGAAGAAAAGACGGCGAAGGCAGAACACAAGACCAGCCTGCAACTTTGGGAGGCAGTCTACCAAATCTCGAAATTCAATCTGCTTCTGCAAGTTCTTTGCCCTGGTAACTTCTTAAGACTTTTTAGCTGCAGTTGTCTGTCTGTTTGTTGTTGTCATGTTCTTAATTTTCCTGCAATGGATGATTCCCCCCCTTTTCATTCTGTCAATGAATGTTTTCCGATTTCCGTTCTATTCGTTCTATTCGTTCCGTTGCGCTTGTATGTTTTGCTTGGAGGAACGGGTTGAAAAGAGCATTTGAGAAAAGGGAAAATGAAAAATAGCAGAGTGCATCATTGCATTATATGACGATACAGATGTTATTTGTTCACATATATCTTCCTTCATTCTTCACACCCTTTCTTGCAACAGATATTCCTTTTTATTTAAAGTTACGTATGCGTGTGCATGCATGTATCTGTCTACCATCTATTTATTGGAAGTACAGCTTAAGCAACAGTTCTGGGAGAACTGATGTGCTAAGACAGTCCTGCCAAAAGGAAAAAAAAAGAAGATTTTTGCTATGGTGCATTTCTAACTTTTAAAAATATATAAATATTATATATATAAAATATAAATCTCTAATACAAAGGGAGTAGCATCCATGTTTAGAAAAAGTTCTCGATCTATTTTTTCCCCCCTGATTCTTAAATGCTGTCACCCTCTTTGGTTGATTTCCCCACCTCTAAACTATGGATATATTACTATACATTGAATATTTCCTTCTGCGATGAGAAATTGCATGAGGGCAGTAAAAATTCTCTCTTGTGTTTGTAATCACACTTACGTTCGGCATTCAGTAGTAGACAAAAGGGAGTTGATCTATTTAAAATCAAATCCATGGGAATGTTGTGGATTTCTGATACAGGCTTGTTGAAATCAATGGGATTTCGCTGCATCTTCTAAGAAGTTGGTGGGTCTTTCTTCTGAGTAGACTTGAATATATGGGAACTGCGGTTGGATGGTGGCCACTTCTTAATTCGGTTGCAATATTGCTTTGCAGTCATCTGAACCTATTTGCAAGGACTGAGTTTCCGAAAAGCATTTAAAAGAACAGGACTCCAGAGGGATTCCCTTAAACACAATTTATCCATAGTTCAAACACAAATAATTCTAGCTGATTTTAAAGGGTCTTGGTTAGCGGAAGTTCCCAACAGGTTATGCTCTTTAGCATGGCTTCACGTAAAGAAACAGGGAAGACGAAAATGAAAGAGAGAGAGAGAGAGAGAGAAAGCTGTTTTCTACCAGAAATTGTATGGACTTTCTGAGTAAGTGGAAGCATTTTTCCCATGGCCCCAAACAAAAACGAGTAGACACAATACGCAGCGTCAAAAAAACAGCGCATTTAGAAGAATAAAATTAGGCGAACGGCAGGGGATAACAAACGGTGAGGTGTCACTTAAAATTTTCCCAATATTTCCACAGCTCTTCTTTACACTCATAAAACCTCTTGGAGTAAAATCCAGGAGAAATTTCTCCTTCGCAAAATATCCATTGGAGAAACTGCCAGCGGTCCACTATTTTCTGCAGCTGCTGCTGGAGAGCTGAGCATCTCCTTGAAAAGTGAAAAAAAAACCCTTCATCAACGCAGCACATTCATTTCCAGACTGCTCCTTTCCTTGCCTCATCGCTCTTGGTTTCTTCCACTCCGCTTTTGGGATTAACTGTGTTTTATTTTTTATGTATTTATTTATTTTCTGCCTTTATTATTTTTATAAACATCTCAAGGAGGCAAACATGCCTAACACACCTTCCTCCTTCTATCTTCCCCACAACAACAACTCTGTGAGTTGGGCAGGGCTGAGAGAGAGTGGCCAGCCCAAAGTCACCCAACTGGCTTCCATAGCAAAGATGGGACTAGAACTCACCGTCTCCTGGTGATTGGCCCAAAGTCCCCCAGCCGGCTTCCATAGCTAAGATGGGACTAGAACTCACCGTCTCCTGGTGAGTGACCCAAAGTCCCCCAGCTGGCTTCCTTAGCTAAGATGGGACTAGAACTCACCGTCTCCTGGTGAGAGACCCAAAGTCCCCCAGCCGGCTTCCATAGCTAAGATGGGACTAGAACTCACTGTCTCCTGGTGAGTGACCCAAAGTCCCCCAGCTGGTTTCCATAGCTAAGATGGGACTAGAACTCACCGTCTCCTGGTGATTGGCCCAAAGTCCCCCAGCCGGCTTCCTTAGCTAAGATGGGACTAGAACTCACCGTCTCCTGGTGAGAGACCCAAAGTCCCCCAGCCGGTTTCCATAGCTAAGATGGGACTAGCACTCCCCGTCTCCTGGTGATTGGCCCAAAGTCACCCAGATGTCTTTCATGCCTAAGGCGGAACTGGAACTTACAGTCATGTGGTGATTGGCCCAAAGTCATCAAGCTGGGTTTCATGCTTAAGATGGGACTAGAACTCACTATCTCCTGGTTTCTAGCCTGGTGCTTCACTAAACCAGACTGGCTGTCTGATAATTCTCTCTAGTTATTCACCATCTGTGCATTCAAATATTCATACAGTCACTAAGCACTGGGCAAAAATGCCTAAGCAGAGCCTCTGGGTTTAAAGGCAGGCTATCTGCATGGGTTTCCAACAATGGGAAGGCCAACATTGCGTGAGGTAGAATCCTGTCTTCTCACTCTGGTCTAGTGCAGTAGGACTCCTCTCCTGTGTCACATGCAGGGCGATTCCACCGAAGAAGAGACAGAGGAATCAAGTCATCCAATTAGACAATATTCTCATCGTAACAATTCACATTCTACCAACTCCTTCCATCTATAAAAAGTCTATATCCAGTTGCAAGTCACGATAGCAACCAGAAATCACCTCCAGATGGCTGGACCAAGGACGTTTCCATGAAATGCAAACTCTCCCACCATACATCATTGCAACCACACAAAAGGCAAAGAACTGAAGCTGTGCTGTTACTTCATTTGTTCTGAAAGCTTAATTGCCAAGCTACGTTTGACCCAACAGAATTAATTCTTATGCCGTCATCCACCCATGCAATATTATTGATATAAAAAATGGAGAGGATGTAAATTTCATTTTTCCTGCCCTCAGCTAAAGGCCACCAGTTTTTCAGGAGGTTGTGAGATTTACATTTGTAAAAGATGAAAATTTAAAAAAAAATCCAAACATAATGAATAACAGTATACAGTACCTTATATCATCGGTGTATGCTTTTATACGTTAAGGAGGGGGAAAAATCAGACCATAAAAAACACACATAAAATGTGTATTTAACAACGGTGCTCTCAATTACCTTAGCTATTTTTTGCTAATTTTTTTTTAAAGACACCTATGTAAGGTTTGTAATTTATGTACTGAATGTCTTGAAACCATTTGCGTGGCCTCCACTTTAAAGCCAAATTCTAATGGCTTCTGGTTCTTAGCCGCGTCGCTATTATCTGTTCTTATTAATCTGATCTCCATCTCAGAAGGATGATCAAGGTCGACGGCGATCTGATAATGCACAACTGAAAAACTGCAAGCCGTGCAATTGGAAAGCATCTGAATCCTTCATAATACTTCACCATGCTTGCTGGAAAAGTTTCCTTTGACTGTTTCGTCGGAAGAGAGCGACCTCAGTGCTGTTCTTGCAGAAGGAGTTTGGACAAGTTGGAGTCGTTTCTTCAGGACAACGACACAAATACCGCACATGCGTGCTTTCTGCCTACATTCCTGATCACAATGAGCACCGTGCGATCAGCTCACATGGGAAA
>JANHZU010005114.1:76746-91346 GCA_032468055.1 Acrochordus granulatus | reverse complement strand
ACATTGGTGGGAAGGTAACAGCGTTCCATGCATCTCGGCATATAGTCATGCTGGCTACAGGACCATGGAAGTGTCTTCAGACAATGCTGGGTCTTCAGCTATGAAAGGAGATGGGCACTGCCCCCTAAACTTGGACATGACTGGCAGTAATGACCTTTACCTTTTTACCATCTTACTATCCGGAGTGATTCTGGGAGGCCCACAATGGAATAAAAGCATACATATGAAAGCCTTAACAATAAATACTGTACAGGTTAAAAACCAAGAGCACACAGTATAGGGGTGGGCTTTTAGTTTTCACTCAGCCTCCCACCTCCCACATAGTGTGCTTCCATTGATATGAAGATAAAAGGAAAATTATTTATATAACATTTCTATGTTATTCTATGTCTACTCCCAACAGCACAGATGTGGATTTGAAATACAATACAGAAATGTGAATATAATTAAGGGTTATGAAAAGCATGCATAATAAACCTGAGAAGTAGAAAATTCATATTCCAATGAATTATCTCCTAGACCTTACTACCACCAGCAATATGCATAGCTATTGTTTAACACAGATTTTGAAAAAAAAAGTGTTACGGTCTTAAATATCTCTCTCCCAACAGAATTCCTGAAATAATTTAAGGGGTCCAAAGGCGCATCCTACGCAGGAAGAGATGGATAAGAGACATTAAAGCTCCCGCCCACTTCACTTTTAGGATTCCGGATGCTAGTCCAAACGTAGCCACAAGCCTTTTCCCTCAGCCCCACCTCTTGGCCCAGCAAGGGGTCATTCCACCTGTAGCGAGCTTGTCGCGCCCGCCCAACCCGTTTATCGTGTCTTGCCCCCTGGTAACGGAGGCGCGGCAGCTGCGTGAGAAGACGAGCTGCGTGCGGGAAACGTGCTGCCCAGAATTTGAGGCGCGCCCTGTATATACGTGTGAAGCGAAAGATGGAGCCAGATTCCTCGGTTAGTACGAAACCTCGCGGAGTTCAGGGGACGCTCCGACATCATCAAGCGGAGTTCGCGCCATCTAGGGCGGGGGTTGCCCGACGAGGGTTCCTGAAGGAAAGGCGTCCCTAGGCCTGAGATGGGCCCTAGGAATGGACGGGGCAGGGAGCAACATTCTTCGCTGGGTGGAAAGTCTACAGCGCAGGCAAAGGGCGAGAAATCGCTTCAGACCCAGTGCCCCGAGTGACTTTAACGCCGCTTTCCCGCCAAAATAGGCCAAAGCTCGGGAAGGCTGCTGCCGCTCCTCCTCCTTGGCGCTCCCGAGCAAGATGCCGCGCCCCTTCTTCTCGTTCAGGCTCCCCTCCCCGCCATTACGCGAGGCGCTTTTCTCTCCCCCTCCCCGCGAAGTGGAGCGGCCCCCAACTGGGGCAAAGAAGCGGTGCTCCTGCGCGCCTGCCGTCCTCCCAACGGCAGCGAAAGACGGTTGGGGCGGGGAGGGCGAGCGGCGGAGCGACTGCCTCGCCTCGACTTTCTCCGCGGCCGCAGTTGGCGTCGTTAGCCGTTTGCTCTACTTTTGTAGCCATCCTTTAGTGCTGTCGAAACGATCATAAGGCCGATATTCTCGATACCATTGGGCGTGCCGGCCGGGTTAACTTTTTATCAGAGGGCTGAACCCTTTTTCTTAATTGGGTAGGTGAAGGAAAATTCTTCGGTTTGAACGTGGCTTTGGTGATTTCACGCGCATACGGTATCCGTGTCGCTCTCCTCAGAGTTGCATTGTTGATATACTGTATAACGGTTTGAATTTTCGTTTGTGGTTTAAATATAAACATAAAGGAAACAAGAATGGCTTGATTTATAAGTATTTCTCAGACACAGGAATAAAGGAAACCAAAAATATTTTAAAATGGTTTATTTTGTAGGGACATTTTTTAAAAGAAGCATGAAACAAGATCAAGTCAAAGAAGCTCACTTTGATAATATAAACGTTTGCTTAATGTCTGACATTAAACTGAACAATCATTCAAAGTGTTTAACTTTTACTAGATTTTATGTATTATATTTTTAATACTTCCAGGACAAGTTTCATAAGACTAAACAAAATTACTAAATAAACAGCAGTAGTAATGTTTTATTTTAACTTTCTTTGCCACTCAGACTTATTTGTTGAGATAGGCAGTCATATAAATTGGATAAACAATACCTATGGATTAAAAACAAATTGAATAGAACATTCCAATAATACAGTACTGTACAGGCATTTAAAATTCATAAGTCTGAACTATAAAATATGGGAGCTAATTTCTGACAGAAGATGACTTTTTATGTGTCACTGCACGTCATGGGCATTCTAAAAAGATTGCATCTTAAAAAAATTTCTGGAGGTATCCACCAAGCTTCATTCAGCAAGAATCCTGGAGGAAAAAACACCGTTGATCTTAGAATCTGGGAAGCTGCATTGGGTTGGACATTTTTGCAGCCTGATGCTTTTCAGATGTATTGAAATTTGGCAGAAGTCTAGAATTTATGAAGGGCATCATATTCAGGGAGATTGCTTTTTAAATATTCTGATCTAAAGTCAGCTGTCAAACCACTATCATATTATACACTACTGGATGTTTCTAAGACATTCACAAATGTTATATATCACAGTTATAGTTATGTACTGAGAGATTACCAGAATATGACAAAATTATACCAGGTTCTCTCTTTTCAGATAGGGGTGCTTGTGGTGTATTCCATTGTTCAAGAGATGTAGACACCTCCAAATCAAATATCTGAGCTAGACAAACTGGCCACTTGATGACTATGCTGCTATCTTATCAGGATTGAGTAGTTATTGGACTTTAATTATTGTGCTCATGTTCTGATGCAGTAAGCCCTATATCTCACCTATTGTTGTGGATTTTGACTGGATACTGATTAAAGCTTCACTCATTTTCTTGTATACCATTATCGCATGGTTCCTATAGATGTTAAATAGCTCAGCAGATAATATGAAATTATGAAGAGTTCTGATACATAACTGTCAGAGTAAGCACTCTTTCTGTAATCTGTAGGAACAGAAGCACTATAAAATAATGTGTATATGTCAAACAACTGAACTAGAAAAGTACCATAGTTAATATTATTGAAACTTGTTAAGAAGTCCAAGAGAATCAGTAGAACTACATCTCCCAAACAGTATGGTGCTCCAGGTGAGGGTGATTCCACAGTGGCTAAAATATGATGGTTTCAACTGCACAGTTGAGGCCCTACCTCCTTTTTAATCTGCATTATTTCCAAGTGTACTTAAAAAAGAAGGAAGGAGTACATTAGGTGTAATAATTCAATATATATTTAGGAACTTCTTTTAGCTAAACAACAATAGTCTAAAATGCTTAGTTTAATACTACTTTTTAACTAGGACCAAGGAAAATATTAGAAAAGAATATGCAAATGTCGATGTTTTCTAGAACTTTTTTACATTTTCTAGATCTATTCATTAGGTGAATTTAGAAAAAAACATGGAGTGGAGTAAAGCAAAGTTCAAACATTTGGCCAGATGTTCGTCATGTCAACTGCAGTTCAAAATCAGTCTTAAGATGAAGATTATACTGTAGTTTGAAATCTTAGTACTTAGGTATGTTTATATCTGAAATTTATCTCTTGTTACTTAAAAAATGCAAAAGGTCCAGTTTATTAAAATTAATTAAATGAATAAATAAATTGTCAACAATCTGGAATCAGTTCTAATAGTAATAAGCTCTGTATCAGAGAACATAGAGTTCTTTCCAGTTATTAATCTGTTGCTCTCTGTACATCTACATGTTTATTTGATTTCTATCTCTCATTTGTTAAATCTGAACTATGGCAAATCTCATTTCTTTATAACAATTCAATAAATGCCTGAAAGAAGAAAACATAGAAGTTGAATTATTAGGCTTCAGTATTGAGGATCATATTAAAACTATGAGGATTTTTAAAAATTTATATTACTTTAAGAAGATACTCTGCAAGAAGCAGTACTGTTATTTAGAACTTTCAGCCCCAAAAAAGTATTTTTTATGTTTCATATATATATATACTCTGTAATACAGTAAAGATTTCTTTGTTAAATAACAGAAGAAGAAATGTGAATTATCCTGTTATATGGTTCTGGTACTATCAGTGTGTTCATGTATTTCAAATATTGTCTTTGAACTTCTGCTGGTAGGAAAACATAGTTTAAGTCCATAATTGGATATAATAAAATGATAATATGAAAATCTCTAATATTCACTTAGTGCAGACTAGAACTGTGCCTCTATCTCTTTATAGTTTCTGAAACATTACAGAAAAATATTATTGGCAGAATTGTTCAGCAGAAAATTTTCAAGTAATAATAATACCAAACAGCCACAATTGATTTAAATATATAAGATTATATATTTTGACAAGAATGCATTATTAATATGAAATGCTTTAGTTTTGTAATGTGAAAATCTTACTTTTATTAATGTGTATAATTATACCTTATTCTTGAATTATGTACAGTATATGATTGGATTATAGTAGCATCTTTTCTTAGTTTTGTTTTCAACAGACTCAGGAAGGACCTTGTCATGGTTCTGTTGCTCATAACATGGTATGCTATGCTAACGGTTCCTCTGTTTTCTTTACATACACTACACTGGACAATTCAGTTATTCAGGACAATGGTATTTTTCTGGAAAATAAATTGAAACTCTCAGTTAGGAACACTGAGATAAGTACTTTTATTTGTTAATGGATTTTTTATATTTTTGTGGCTCATAATCTCAGTATGTGCCTTCAGAGTAGAGCATTTTTAGAGACAGAGGGAAGAAGAGGAAAGGACTACATTTGAGATTATGTATAAGCCAATAAAAGGGCATTCTGTATTAGTTCTTTGGTGAATAACAACAGAAAAATTTTCATCATGTTCCTTAGTAAATTATTAACAGCAGATATAACAATATTTAAATCTAATAAAGCTAAAATGGCCTGATGCTTACCTTGAATTCACTAAAGTATGAAAACAAACTTTGGAGAAAAAAAAGGATTCACTACTATACTTTCATGGTTGGGAATATATCTTAAAAGAAGCTAGGTTAAGTTTTCTTTAGAGCAATTTATATATATTTCAGAATATCTCTGTAAATTATATTAACTATTAATTTGATATCTGATTTCATATAACTCCATTTTTATGCAGTGGAAATACTTTGAAGCATGTAACTTGAAATGTATAGCCTAAATAATGTGATCTTTTTTAAAAACTAAAGGAAAATGTTTTTAATGTGTAGTTTAATTATATGGAATTCAGATTTCTATTTTTAAACTAATATTTTACTTTCTGAATTAAAAGTAAGTTACATTGCACAGACGAGCTGAGCAAAGAAGTGAGAGGATACAAATATCCTATTTAATTTATACCTATTATACAGCAGGGATAATTGTTATACAGAAACTTTTTTTAAAAAAAGATTAATTATTTTAAGTTAATACAGTATTTAATATAATAAAATAACTTTTAGAACTTTATAGAATTGATTAAGAAGAGTTGAGGGTATGAAAAACTTAGTATAAGATAGAGAAACTTTTGATCTTTGATATTAGTTTAAATTCTGGATTAAACTAAAAACATTTCCTCTCCCCAGAATAATTGCAACTATTATTGTCCTTTTTCTCATTTTAAGTTTTGAAAATCCAAAATAAATTGATTGAAAATATATTTAACAAGAATATGTTCTTTTAAACAGCAAACTCCAAATCAGATGCAAACTGATTCTTTGTCTCCATCTCCTAAAACTGTATCACCAGTGCCTATAAATAACGCCACAAGTGCCCCAAGATTTGGAACAGTCATACCTAATCGCATCTTTGTTGGAGGAATTGATTTTAAGGTAATTTTGGTAACTGAATAATAGTAAAACTTTCACTGTTATGGAATTGCTTTTATATTGTTACATATATCTAAGAATTTATTAATATGATTTTATTGTCTGTAGAAAATAAGAGTTATTTTTCTCCCACCCCCATTTAATGAAATGGTAGTCATTAGAGTGGATTCCATTTCCCCCACTCTGATTTATTTCAATGTGTTGGGAATTTTCCAGAGCAAATTTGCTAGTGATTATGAAGGTAGAGGATAGATAAAATCAGCCTAGCTTGTTTAATTAGGCATGTGCTCTGATCTTTCTACCTTTTATTCTTCTCCTTTTTAAATCTTTTCATTCACCCATAAAATCCCTCACAGGTATTTTGCTCTTTAGTTTTTAAAATTAATGCTCTTGAGTTTGAAAACATCCAAGTAACATCCTCTCCCTTCTTCTCAGCCACAGGCTCTCTGTTGAGTATGGAAAATGCTGCCTTTTCTCTCTTCTAGGCAATTATGAATTAGATATATGTTGAAAGAAGTGTAAACTAGCCACTCACAATCCATTTAAAGGCCAGTGTTGCAGTTAACTCAGAGCAAAAGCAAAAACTTCTGCAATATACAGTGCTACCTCACAAGACGAGTAACTCACAAGACGTGAAACTCGCAGGATGAGCAAAAAAATTTAATATAATTTATTCCGCTAGACGAGCCGCAACTCACACGACAAGCAAACTTCGTGCGATAACGCGCATCGTCAGCGCCCTCTGTATTTCTCGTTCAGGCAGCAACCCCGTGCAAGAGTTCTGCCAATGCGGCAAGCATGCACATGCGTTCTGCCAACTCTACCGCATGCTTTACTCCATTATTGCACAGCCGGCAACCCTGCGCGAGACTTCTGCCATTTCAGCAAATGCGTGCACGCATTCTGCCGACTCTACCACGTGCTTTACTCCATTGTTGCACAGCCGGCAACCCCGCGCAAGAGTTCTGCCGATGCGGCAAGCGCGCTCATGCCTTCTGCTGACTCTACTGCATGCTTTACTCCATTGTTGCACAGCCAGCAACCCCACGCAAGAGTTCTGCTGACGTGGCAAGTGCGCGCATTCTGCCGAGTGCCGCATGCAGTTTATTCCATTACTGTGTGTGTGACTGATCTTACCAGAATCCTGATTGCAATGAGTCCCCCTCTCTTGTTGTGTAAACAGTGTAAATTAAATGAAAGGTGTTCAAGAGATGGAACTCCTGAGATTTCAGACTCCAGATTCAATCTCCAGGCAGTCCCCTCCCTCCCCTCTTCTCTCCCTTGCACCAGGATATTCTCATAGCGCGCGCGCACTCATACACACACAAAATAAAGCAAAAATTGTCCTTGCCCAAATAAAACAGAAATCCCCCCTCGTCGCTTCTTCCCTCATAGTACGGAGGCAAGAAGCGCTTCCAAACCGCCCACGACGCCCGGAAAAGCTGAGGGAAAAGGCCCTTTTAAAGTGATGGCAGCAGATTCTCTGAGCCAGCAAGCAGCAGCTGAGGCCAGAACCTGCCTCGAAGCAGATCTATAAGTGCTGGTTAGTTTGCTCTATTTCTGCTTTATATTGTGTGTTAAACATGGTGACTTGTTTCAGATGTTAGGGACAATCATTTCTACATCAGATTCGTTGAAAATTATTTTTTGGTGAATATTTTTGGGGGCATGGAATGGATCGTCTGATTTTCTATTGTTTTCAGTGGGAAACCTTGTTTCGCTTTATGAGCATTTTGCACTAAGAGCGGAACAGATTAGTCTTGTCTTGTGAGGCTCCACTGTATTACTAAACACTACAGGAAACACGCACACTTGAAAATATACATCTTTCCATCATTCCTGAGTAAAATGTCTAAATATGCAGCCAGCATTAAATACTTAAGTGTTACTCTATTAACTTTTGAATATATTGTTCATTTATGTTCATTACATCCTGTTTAGCATTTTATTTTAATAAAAGTACTTCCACAGCAGTTATTTTTTAAAAAGACTAAACTTCTCCTTCCCATTTGATTTCCTGCACTTGACACTTCATTATTTGTCTTTTCAGAGTAGCTATTCTGGAAAATGGACTTGAAAAGCATTTACCAGACATGCCAAAATGTTGAAAGAAATTGCTGATTTTTCTCTCTCTTTTATTATTTCTCTTTTTAAAAAATCAGAGAAACTTCAGAATAGTGTAGGAGATGAAAGTGGAAATTATATACAGTACAATATGGAGAAGTCTAGAAGAATCAGCTAACTTTAGAAAAGACAACAAGTACCCTGAGTGAACAAATTGCTAAATAATATAATTGGAAAGTAATGGAACTTTCAAAATACTGTATAAATTGATGGATTGAAACTACTTTTGATTGAGCAAACATGCCAATTATTAAAAGAAAGTCAATATTAAATGATAATTGTATCTTTAAGTATATTTATTAGGATTATAAGATAGAATCTATGTCTTTCTCTTTTTTTATTTATTTTAATAGACTAACGAGAATGACCTAAGGAAATTTTTTTCCCAGTACGGCTGTGTAAAAGAAGTAAAAATAGTAAATGACAGAGCTGGAGTATCAAAGGGGTTAGTAGACAACAATATATATTAAATTAACGTCATACTGCTTAGAGTGTGTATATAGGAAAGCCTACTAAAAATTAAGAGCATGGTATAAAAGTCCTTCAAATCTGTAATTCTATAAGCAAATCATCCAGGAATAAGTTTAAACTGCCTTAGGCTTCTTAATAGTAAAGTATTGGCTGTGTTTGGCTGAAAAACAATTTCTAGAGGTCAATCTGTGCTACTTATTTGCAATAAAACAGCATGTCATGACATTTAAGTTAAAATCCATTTAATTAGATTCATGGTGTATAGCCCTCAGAAAAGAGTGTTGGCAGTTGTTTACAAGAGGGAAGAAATGCTAAAAAGTTATCCTATTATCATTTCTTTCTTCATTCACATCCCTCTTACTCAACAATATTAACTTTTTAAGGTACTATAAGACTTTTAAAAAAATCATTATAATTTATATGGAATTATTACATTTACTTAGTCTATACTGTATTACACAATACAGCTTAAATGCTTACTAATAACCCTGTAAGTCTTTTGTATAGTCCTTATTCAATAAAAGTGCTTCTAAAAGAGCATTTTAATTATTTGTTTTTTCACTGTGATATTTGTGCATCACACAAATGAGTTTCTTAGTCTATGCTGTGTATCATTTGGAATGTTCCAGCAGAGCAACTTTTGGCAGGAAGATAACATACTTCTGCATTTCTATCCATGGTAGCATCTACTGGGTTAACTCAGCTCCTTCTCATCCACCAGAACAGTAGTACTTTTCAGCAGCATTCTCTGAACTTTTTCTCTTCATCTTAATATTTCCCCATTTTTTCTTATACTTCGTGACCAGCATTATTGTTTTCCTTATTAATCTACATAAGAAAAGGAATAATTTGGAAAAAAATAGACTTCGTTGAGGCTTTCTTTCAGACTATTCTGTCCCTTAATAAAATAAGACCTTTCTGCAAGTGTATAAAATGCTTGAGTAAAAGTTAACACATTCTGACAGACGTGCTTGTGCCTTGTTTAAGTGAAGGCCATGAAGTTGAAGCATGCTATCATTGCTAAGTATTAATAAAACAAAGCAGATAGAACATTGCCTAGCTCAAATAATACGCATGTAGGTAAGGTTTCTTCACAAATCTAGTCTCTTCCAGTAACTGAAATAGAAATAATTTCAAAATCATTCCAAGAAAGATATATAGAAATGTTTTTTCCCTCCACCTTTTTCACTTGCTAAAGTATTCAATACCTCTGCAGAAGGCCCTCCAACATACTTCTAAGCTTTCCAGACCAACCAGTAGTGTTTAAAGGAATGTAAAGTTATTGTGTCCATCTCCTTGAGCAAGCAATTAAATTGAATTCAAAAAGACATTAAATTAATTTAGAAATATCTTTACTGCAGTATATTAATGTCTTTAATGCTAATGCCAGAATTTGTAACTTTGAAGAATTAAATAGATGAATTGTTGTAGATCCTATGTTTTCATTTTTGCGTTCTCCATTTATAGAGGCAGTCCTATCTGAAATTTCATTGTTAAATTCTAAACTTATAGTGCATCCACACTGGAAGTGCAGGTGATCATTTCATAACAAAATCTTAATTTTGATCAACAGCTATTCAGCTGCAGGCTTATAAAGAGCTATTATATCCATCGATACTCTTCAACATTATACTAAAGCCCTTCAAATTGCTCAGCCTCACCAGATTTCAGGGCTTCTGTTGGATTCCTATATGTCTGTCATGATGAGAAAGAAAATTGTCACTGTTTTTATTCTCAGTCACTGAGAATAGACACCTACTGAATGTATTCTCCAGATCAAGATTATATTTTTGTGATAAATTTAACTTTGATTCATATTATTAGATATACCTACATTTGTATAATAATTCTCATATTAATATGGCCTTTACATTGGATATTTTTTCTATAGCACTTTCCTACTACAGTGGCATACACATGACTGAAACATGATTACCACAATAACATCCATGAAATTTGCACATTATAATGAATGTCTGAAGACCCTGGGAATATGGGGGAGGGAACAGGAGCATTGTAGAAAAAATTCCTTAGTCCACGGGAGAGAGAAAATGTGAGAGACTCAGAGTAACTCTGCCTTAATTATGCTTAGAAGAAGTTGATCTGGAGAATTACTTTGGCAGGTTTTCTATATTCTGTTACATTACTAGCAATATAGATTGTTCTTTTTAGTGACCACAATTGGGACTGTCATCTTGGTCTTTAAGCGAAGCAGTGGCTAGGTGAAATTGCAACTGTGCTTATGATTTTACTTCAGCTTTGCTTTGCTGCAAAGGTGGTAGATTCAAGGGTTGCTCTTGAGGTTATTTTTTTCATCACTGCCATAACTGTAAATGGTCACTAAACATTTCTGAAATCTAAGTAACCAGTTTTAAAGGGTTTGATACATACTATGCCTTCTCTGAGGGAGATAGGTGGTTTAAAAGTGTGAAAAGTACATACATAACATACATACTGGCAGTTGCATCAGCTGCTACTTCTGTTTCAGTCCTAGTTTGTTCCTAAAGTGCTGGCTATCATCTTCCGGCTTTTGTAGAAATGTTCACAGATCTACTCTTCTGCAAAAAGCATTACTCAGCTTGAAAACATGAAGTGGATTATATTCCAAAATAGAGATATATTTGCTGGATTTGCTTGACATATTAAATTAGGGGAAAATCATATGGGTTACTGCAAGTTTACTATACATTTTTTTGAATGATCACTACAGATTATACCTCCATAGGATTTTGAATATTTCTAAAATATTTCTTTAAAAATGTTGTTTCTGGCAGAAATCTAGAGGCTCTTCATTTTAGGAATCCTATATTCACAGTCAATGATCAGAGAAAATGATATGTTTGATGTTACTAAGCTAGTTTACATTGACATTATTTTCAGAGATCATCTTAAATCATTTCACAATGTTCAGCCAGATAAAATAATATCTCATTGTTACTGCAAATAGCCACATAATGGCTGTACCTTTTAATTCCATCTTCTTTAGTACAATCCTTTCATCGGAAGGGTACAACAGAACTAGTGACAGCTATGCAAACAGTATTATTTTGTGTTTCTATTATTGTACTAAAGAGGCAAGGAAGATCCCATCCTTCTTTAGATCTTTGCAAATATATTAATCCAGTGTATCTCTTTCTCCCTTCCCTATGATTCCATAAGTAGATGGCAAAATTCATTGAGCTGTTCAGCTGTGATTATGAAGTATCCCCATGATTGTTGTGACATGTTTAGTTTCCAGTGCTGCCATGCAGCACAGGTCACTATTGCTTCATGCCTTCATAGATAATTCTCATTTAGTGACTGCCTTGTTTAGTAACTGCAGTTACAATAGTGATGAAAAAGTAATTGTATGACAATTTCTCACATTTTTAACCTTACAGGTCTATAAAACAAAAGCTGAAGTAAGATTATAAGCATAATCACAGCTTCACTTAGCGACTGCTTCACTTAATGACCAAGTTGCTGGTTCCAATTATGTTTGCTAAACAAGGACTGCCTATATAAGTAAATCGTCTCACAAAACATAATGTTTACCAGTACTGCATTTCAAGGTATAAAGGATACAGCAGCTATCAATTTGTCTTCAGATGTATGAAATATTCTTCACGCTGCCACCTGGATATCTTGTGACACAAAATGGCAAACAGCTCTTGTTTTCTCTAGCCCTATAAAGGGAAACTGTTAATCATACCTTAACTGCATTGAATGCGGTTATTCTTTAACTCTAATGCATTGACATTTATTAAGCATTTACTTGAATTTTTTGTGGGTTTTTTTCACAATTACTTAACACTTAAAGTATTGAACAGTATAGTTCCTTCCTGCTTATCCAGGTTGTTCCTAAGAGTCTCTCCACAGTACTTTTCTATGTAATGAAGAAACCTTTTGAACTTCTTGCAGCTGTTCTGTAATATATTCTGTCAATGAAGATGGCTTTCCTTTTAGCCTTTACCTTGATAGGAGGGCAAGTGAGTGAGTGGCTTTGCCCTCAGAGTCATCATTCCTGGTGTTTCATAAGGTAAAGTTTTATCTTGGCCAGATATCAACTTCTTAATTATGATTGCTAATCTGCTTCTAATGCTCTTTGTACTCTTTAACCACTAGATACATCCTATATTCTCTCAGAGTCTATATGGTACTTACTTTGTGTCTGAACAGAACTTTGATCTTCCCTCTTATTCAGTAAGACTTAAGCCCAAGATAACCAGTTTCATTTCAGTGATACTGTCTTTTTAACATGTTGATAGCAAGTGTAGCTGTATCAAAAGGAATTTCATTTCACACATTTAATGCTTTTGCTGCTCATATACCTGCCAATATAGTATTCCTGTATCAGATATTTGATGAGGTACATAGCTACATTGATTTGTTACTTTGTGTAGGAGGAGCACATGGTGGTTTTGGATAAGTAATCTTATTGATTACAGTCCTACTGTTCTTATAATTAGAGCATGATACTCAGCATAATTGGCTCAAGGAACTGAAGAAAACGGCTCAAATGTATGGTTGTGATTTGTACACTGTGTAGAATCACTAAACCCATTTAACTATTTGAAGAATCACATCACAGTTAAAAATAAGTATACTATTCATCTATAAAAATCCCACTGAAAATTTAATGGAGTTCTGCTGTATGCTACTTTATATAAATAAATTATTGCTTTTTTTATTTGAAACTTTATTTTAAAAAATCATTATAGTTGCCAGATGTGTTTTAATGCAGAGATTCATAAAAATAACAAACTGAAATGAAGGAATTCCCAGTTTGAAAGATAGATTTCATTGAATCTAATTTCAGAAGGTTATCTTTTATGTTGATTACAATTTCAGCAATTGAATCTAGCAAGCATCAGGACTTAAACTAAATGTATTTGTTCTTGGGCATAAATGAACTTGGAAATTTAACCTAGAGTTTCTTAGGAAAATGAACAAGAACTAAAAAGCCCATTACTTTTTGAGGAAAAAAATCAAATATTGCTCTACTTTCACATTATAAATAAGAAAAAGTCTACAAATTACAGTGGAACCTTGGATTGCGAGCACCTTGGTCCATGAGATTTTCTCAAGACGAGCAACAATTTTTAATAAAATTTAATTCGGTCGATGAGTGGCAATTCTCAGGACAAGCAAGCTTTGCTTGACAACCTACGCATTATCAGTCAGAGCACTCTGTGTTTCCCATTCAAGCAGCATCTGTGCAAGAGTTCTGTTAACGCTGCCACGTGAATTTTACTCCATTACTGTCCGTGTGTGCTGTACTGTGAGCACGTGTGTGTGCAGGAAACCCTATGAAGAAGTGTAAAAAGAAAGGCAATAAAAAGAAAGCAATGATTACAGTAGACCTGAAGAAGGAAATCATTGAGCGACATGAGAGAGGTAGGCTGACCTTGCAAGAATGTATAGCAAATCGACATTGATGATTTGCACCATCCTGAAGAAGAAAGAAGAGCTAAAGGGGCTAGATCCAGCAAAAGGAGTAACCAGAATAACCAAGCAATACCCACGTGTTTTAGACAACACAGAAAAATTGCTTCTCGTGTGGCTCAATGAGAAGCAATTAGCAGGTGATACAGTGACTGAGAACATCATCTGTGAGAAGGCAAGGGCGTTGTATGCAGATCTCACAGCAAAGTCACCAGGCACATCGACAGAAGAAGCAGCAGAGTTCAAGGCAAGCCAGGAATGGTTCGAAAATTTTAAGAGGAGAAGTGGCATCCATAGTGTTCTGAGGCACGGAGAGGCAGCAAGCTCAGACACTTAAGGCAGTGGAGGCTTTTGCTGCAGTTTGGAAATTCTGTGACCTCCAGTTTTTAACTGCGATGAGACGGGCCTCTTCTGGAAAAGGATGTCAAGGAGGACTTACATCACAGCAGAAGAGACTGCAATGCCTGGTCACAAGCCCATAAAGGACCGTCTCACCCTCTTGTTCTGTGCTAGTGCAAGCAGGGATTTGAAGATAATGCCTCTGCTCGTGTATCATTCCAAGAACCCACGACCCTTCAAGAAATGTAAGGTGCAGAAGAGCCAGTTAACTGTGGTGTGGAGGTCCAACAGCAAGGCCTGGGTCACATGTATCTTGTTTGTCAAATGGATCAACACAGTCTTCGATCCTACAGTGAGGCAGTATCTCCTGGAAAGGAATCTGCCACTCAAAGTCTTGCTGGTTATGGACAATGCTCCTGCCC
>JANHZU010005114.1:45251-57425 GCA_032468055.1 Acrochordus granulatus | reverse complement strand
GTATGGTAGTTTGAACATTCTTTGGCATTGGCCTTCTTTGGAATTGGAAATGTAAACTGACCTTTTCCAATCCTGTGGCCACTGCTGAGTTTTCCAAATTTGCTGACATATTGAGCATAGCATTTTAATAATACAAACTTTTAGAATTTTAAATTGTTCAGCTGGAATACTGTCATCTCCACGAGCTTGTTGTTAGTAATGCTTCCTAAATCCCACTTGACTTCATAATCCAGGATATCTGGCTCCAGGTCAGAAACCACACCATTGTGATTATCAAGGATATTTAAAAAATGTCTAGATCTTCTGTGTATTCTTGCCACCTCTTCTTAAACTCTTCTGCTTCTCTTAGGTCCATACCATTTTTGTCGTTTATCATGCCCACTTTTGCACAAATCTCCAATTTTATATCTCCAATTTTCTTGATCTCTAATTTTTCCCAATTTATTATTTTCCTCTATTTCTTTGTATTGTTCATTTAAGAAGGGCTTATTTCCCCTTGCTATTCTCTGGAAATCTGCATTCAGTTGAGTATATCCTTTCCTTTCTCCCTTGCCTTTCACTTTCCTTCTTCCCTCAGCTATTTGTAAAGCCTCATTAGACAGCCACTTTGCTTTCTTGCATTTATTTTTCTTTTGGATGGTTTTAATAGCTACCTCCTGTACAGTGCTTCAGGCACTCTGTCTACCAGATCTAATCCCTTAAATCTATTCCTCACCTCTACTGTATATTCATAAGGGATACGACTGAGATTACATCTGAATGGCCAAATGATTTTCCCTACTTTCCTCAATTTAAGTCTGAATTTTGTCATAAGGAGCACATGATCTGAGCCATAATCAGCTCCAGGTCTTGATTTTACTGACTGTATAAAGTTTCTCCATCTTTAGCTGTAAATAATATAATCAATCTGATTTCAGCACTGACCATCTGGTGATGTCCATGTGTAGAGTCATCTCTTGGGTTGTTGGAAAAAAATGTTTGTTGTGACCAGCTTGTTCTCTTGACAAAACTCTGTTAGCCTTTGCTCTGCTTCATTTTGTATTCCAAGGCCAAACATACCTGTTATTCTGGTTATCTTTTAAGTTCCTACTTAAGCATTCCAATCCCCTATGATGAGACAGACATCTTTTCTTGTTAGTAGTTCTAGAACGTGTTGTAGGCCTTCATAGAACTGGTCAATCAACTGTGCTTGATTGGGGCACAGACTTGGATTACTGTGAGGTTGAATGGTTTGCCTTGGATTTGAACTGAGATAATTCTGTCATTTTTGTGATTGTACCTCAGTACTGCTTTTCGCACTCTTTATTGGCTATGATGGCTATTCCATTTATTCTAAGGGATTTTTGCCCACAGTAATAGATATAGTGGTCATCTGAATTAAATTTGCCCATTCCCGTTCATTTTAGTTCACTAATTCCCAAGATGTCCAATCTTGCCATCTCATGTTTGACCACATCCAGCTGACCTTGATTCATAGATCTTACATTCCAGGTTCCTATGCAATATTGTTCTTTAGAGCATCAAACTTTTCTTTCACCACCAGACACATCCACAGCTGAGCATCCTTTTGGCTTTGGCCCAGCCACTTCATTCAGAGTGAAATGTGCTTCACTCTTTCTGGAGCTACTTGTAATTACCCTCCTCTCTTCCCCAGTAGCATATTGGACACTTTCCGATCTGAGGGGCTCATCTTCCAATGTCATATCTTTTAGCCTTTTGTTGCTGTCCATGGGGTTTTCTTGGCAAGGATACTGGAGTGGGTTTTTTTTGCCATTTCCATTTTTTGTTTTGTTGCCATTTCCTTCTCCAATAGATCACATTTTGTTAGGACTCTCCACTATGACTTGTCCATCTTAGGTAGCCCTGCATGGCATAGCTCGTAGCTTCACTGAAGCAAGATCCCTTACCATGACAAGGCAACAACCCACGAGGGAGAAGGCACCTATTGGTACTATCTTTGCTTTCATTTGCCACAGTTGTTCTACTTCTAATTGCAAATCTTTGTATTTTGTTATCTTCTCCATTTTTCTCTTCTATTCCACTTTCTCCAGGTATTGCCGTGTCCACTATCCAGACATTTTTGACTTTCTTATTGACAATTGTTATGTGGTAGGTGTTTGTTTGAATTCTTTATGGGCCATCACATCATCAGCCAGATGTTTAGACTGGATTTGACATTTTTGTTCACCTATTGAGTCCTTCCCAAGGGCTTGGGATAGGCAGATGTATTCTTTGATGGTGTTAAAGGTATTGTTGCAGGATGTAAGCTGTTCCAAGTAAAGTTGCCTTTTGCAATTGACTGATGGTCAATGCCAATGGTTTTCAAGTTGTTTGAGATTGCACCCAAAGCACCTATTATTATTGGTACTACCTTTGCTTTCTTTTGCCATAGTCATTCTATTTTTTTTTGCAGGTCTTTGTAATTTGTGATTTTCTCCTATTCTTTCTCTGCTGTCTCCAAATACTGCCATGTCCATTATCCAGACTTTTTTGTCTTTCTTATCGACAGTTGTTATGTGGCAAGTGCCTGTCTGTTTGAATTCTGAAGTCCCAGAGCAATTTAGCTTTGTCAATTTCTATTGCTTTTTCTATTTTATGATCCCATCAGTTCTTGTTTGCAGGCAAATGGTTTTTCTTGTGGATCTGCCAGCACACCATTGTTACTACTTCATCACGCCATTGTTTGTCGTCAGTCTGTGCGATCTTCTTGCAGCAGTTAGCTAGGTGGTGGTCCACTGTTTCTTCAGCTTCTTTGCAGAGGCAGCATTTGCTGTCTGTTATTGTAGCCTTGTATGCATTTGTTCCTAAAGTTTGCTCTTGTACAACCAGTCTCAGCCATTCTGTCTCTTTCTTCAGTTTTCCTGCTCTTAGCCATTGCCAGATCTTATTATCTGTTTTGCCTTCTATTTTTTTTAATGTACTGGCCATGTAATATTTTGCCTTTCCATGTCATTTTTCATGTGGTTTTTCTTGTATGCCAGTTTCATCTCTCCAAGCCTTCCTGGTATACTAGCTTTAGTTCATCTTCTTCATTGTGCTTCAGTATTCTTCCAATGCCCCTTTTTCCTCTTCAACTGTACTTGCAACATTTCATGTCCACGGATTTTCCTCGGTAGGTAGAGTCTGTCAAGATCACTGTGAGCTTGAAGGTCATGATTCATTGTCATTATTTTTCTGGTCTTCCTCCCAAGGATGGACCTTTAGTTTTGCTTGAGTCCAGTCCACTACTCTTGTTTTGGTTCATTGCACAGTCAACCAAATGTATAGACATGTGCAGTATTAATTTTCTTTATTCTTCTATTTTCCAAACTATGGACTATAATTCCAAAGCATATGAGCATTTTATCATTTATTTATTAAATTTATACTTCACCCGTCTCACTACAGTCACTCTGGGCAGCTGTAGGCAATAAAATCATAAATAAAAATACAATAGCAATAAATAAGGTAAAATTCTAAAAGAGGAATGAACAAGATGGTAGGAGGCTATAATGGGGTGGGATCTTCAATGTAACAGTCATTTCCACGATGACATGCCAGTGCCTGGGCCCCAGCCAACCTACACAACCATGTTTTTAGGGCTTTACAAAAAGCCAACAAAGAGGTGGCTGATCTTGCCTCATCATGATGTTCCATAAAAGCCTTCTTTTGGAGCCCACCAGCTGAAATTCCTTCACTGATGGGATCCAGAGCATTGCTGGCACAGGTGGAGCAGGCTGAATTCATTGGAGTAAGCCTGTCCTTCAGGTACCTTGGACCCATTCCATGAAGGGTTTTATAGTTCATGACCAACATCTTGAATTGTACCCAGAAGCAAACCAGCAGCCAGTGCAGCTCATGGAAAAGCAGTGTCACAAGGGTTATTCTAGAGACCCAAAGAACTATCTGTGCAGCTGCACCAGCTATAGCTTCCAGATGCTCTTCAAGGATTGCCCCATGTACTGCACATTGTAGTAGTATAGCTGGAACATGTCTAGCTTGAGTGACTGAGCATAGGGACTCCCAGGTACAGGCGCAACTGGTACACAACACAAAGTTGTGTAAACCTGAGCAGGAGTTGTGAGTCCAGGAGAATCCCCAAGTTGTGCACTGGGTCTTTCTAGGGCAGTGCTACCACATTCAGAACCAAAGATGTTAAACCCCTGGAACCAAGGCCCTCGCACCCACAGCCACTCGGACTTACTGGGGTTCAGTTGAAACTTCTTGTCCCCAATCCAGACCCTCACAGCCTCCAGGCATTCATAATGGCAGTCACAGCAACATTTGTGTCACCCAGGTTGAAGATATAAAGTTGTATATCATCAGCGTACTGATGATACCTCATCCCATGTTGATGGATGATCTCACCCTGTGGCTTCATGTAGATGTTAAAAAGAAGTGGAGAAACAACTAAGCCCTGTGGCACACCACAAAGGAGTGACCGTAGGCTGGACCTCTTACCCTCTATTAATTGGGACCAGCCTTGCAGAAAAGAACCAAACCAGTGCAAAACTGCACGACACAGCCCCAGGACCCACAGCAGGCTCAAAAGAACACCATGGTCAATGGTACTGAAGGCTGCTGAGAGGTCAAGTAGAGCTAGGATGAATGTACTACCCCCATTCTGCTCTCGCCAGTGATCATCCATAAGCATGATCAATGCTGTTTCTGTCCCAGAACTGGGCCTGAAACCCAACTGAAAAGGGTCCAGATAATTTTATAACATACAAATCTGTTCTAAGCTAAATAACAGTTTTAGAAATGAATAGTTGTTTCTTTATATTAAGTGCAGGTTGCTCTGAGATAAAAATACTCCTGTAAAAACTCAAATTCAAGTTCTGTCAGACTGAGGAAGTAAAAAAAAGTTACATAATCATTATAAAAACAAATTCATTGATCACATCATCTAATATGGATCACCAGTGGTGCTACTGAGAATTTCTTGAATTCAAAAGTATGGAATTGATGGAAAGTCTCATCATTTGTAATAGGGATTTTGATTCTCCTTTGTCAATGAATTCTAAGTGCAGAAAAAAATGTTTCTGAAATTAAAAGTGTTCCAAAACATCTCACTAGGCATGCCGAAAGGGGTAAAGAACAGCGTAGCATAAATCATGTTAATACTTTTCATGAAGACCTATAAAATGAATAAAAGATTTGTTGGTCTCCTGGTTGTGATCTTTTTATAGGACAGTTCCAGCTGCCAGCTTCTGAGTCACACACATTTTTGTCAACATTCTGGCTTAGCCTAACTATTGCATCTATTTATAAATGAACACAAATTAAATAGGTAGAGACCCATGCTTCAGTTACTGTTTTAGGAAAGTCAAATTTTAAAGGATTGCTTTTACAAAGTTTTCCCAGAACATAGTAATTAGGAGACAACTTTTCCAAGACCTATTTTTATAAGAGATGGCTCTGGATTACCTTGATGACCACTTTATTCCTATTTTCAATAGTCAAGTTAGCCATTCCAAATACTGTATGATTTCACCGCTCTCGTCGAATCTCTTTGCTTTACAGCATGATGTGTAATTTTCCAGCTGCCTTAGGAAAAGGAAGTAAGCAACTCTCACATTGAAAATAGAGTTGAACTGCTTTTCATTTATTTTCCTCCCCTTTGAGATGCCAGAAGCAATTTCCTCTTAAAGTTGACTTCCTTTCTGGAAATGATTTTCTTTTCAGACCATGGCAAAGCTCTCTATCCTATTTCTTTGACTTCATTTGCCCATTTTATTTCTTTTACTGGCCATAACACTGAAGCAGATCTTCTGACTGTAAGTAATCATGCTAAAGTTTTTCTGTAACTTTATTTTGTTCCTTCTTTTTTTTACATCATTATCAGCTAGCCAAGAGACAGACAAAGCACTCATTGGTGCCCTTTGCAACAGAACACTGTTAGGGGGCTGGCTATAATTTGACGTGGCATGGAAAATCTCTGCTCACTTTGTTGCACTGTGTATTTTTTTAAGTACTCCTGTTGAATTTGTTGCCTGATATCATTAAGAGCATTGTGCCTGGCTGTAAATATGGAGAGAAAATTCCTCTTTGTTCCAATTTGGGAGCAGAAGATTAGTTCTGTTTGGATGTATGGTTAACAGCAATAAAGAGGATCTAAAACAGGCTGCTTGTTTTAACCCATCTGGTCAGAGAAACTGATTTTGTGCCTGCTCAGTTTCTTCCTTTGCTTCTCCTTACTTTTCCCCCCACACCCACCCACCAGGTCTTACGATGGGGTGTGGGCTGAGAAAACTTGAAGATCCAGATGACAGCAGCCCTGGAAAAATATTTTCAACACTGAAAAGACCACAAGTGGAAACAAAAACAGACTCTGCTTATGAGTACATATTGCTAGATTTTACATTAGAAGGTATGTATGATGTATTTTCACCTTTCAGAAGAACATACCTTATAAGCAAAATGTGGTTTCTTATGGTTAGATCTGGGGGGGAGTTTGATTCATTTTCCACTACTGTTTATTAGATTACCAGTTTAGAAATGACTGTTTAATCGTGTTTCTGCCTGTGCTTGTAGTCCCTGGGTATCTCTGAAGAAATAAATCACTTTTCAGACCTTCAAAGGTAAGCTGCAGCTATTGTCAGAAAGTAGAAGTCTGAAGACATCAACAGCAAATATACTCTTCTTTGTTTCATGCTGTTCATATGGGCATGGACATCTGTGCAGTAAGAAGCAGACTACCCTGTAGGGCTACTTCCTTCTTTTGTAGGGTGTCTTGTTCCTAACCAACTCCAACTCCCAGAAAGTTGAAAAAATAAACAACCCCAGATGGCTTCCCACTAAGAACAGGCAGCTCTGTTCTGCAAAAGCTACTTTTGAGAGTTTCTTTGGAGAAGTTTTCATAAAGCCACTGAGCTCTGTATACCAAGTTTTTTGCAAACATCTTAGTAAAAATTAATCCGAAACATAATTTGCATATAACAGTCAGAATCTACATGGTCATTGTTATAATTTAAACAGCATGATTTTATAATGTATATAATGAAACCTTATACAGTATCTCTAAGCTATATACTATTTTTTTATACTTCTCATTTGGTTTTGGATGAAACAACTTTTGAGAAATAATAGTAACAATTACTCTTAAGTTTTATGCTTGGTTGCTTAAAACTAAATGCTACACTAAAATTAACTATATTAGTCTTTAACTTTGCATTTGGCTTTTGACTTAAATCACACTGTTTGTTTTATTTTGATGGAGTATAGATTTAAGTATGTGTATCTTCATGTTTCTAAAAGTACTTTGATGGAGATTATTTCTTGTAAAAATAATAATTTATTGCTAATAATTTAAACAACAGCTTAGCAATTTTGTGCAGAGAAGAAATTCTAAACTGTTATTAAATTTACTTTGGTAATTGAGGTAATATATGATAGAGAGATAAAGAGATAGATATATGACGTTGCCATTTTTTCTATCACATCTAATAAAATTGGGGGGGATCCAATCTTGTCTTTCTACCTTCAATACTGGAAGGACACTTTCCATTTGTGGAAACTACTGAAAAATCAATTGAAGTTTCTGTTCGGGGGAAACTTGAAGGCAATGAACTTCAGTATAAGGACTGGAGATGGCATAAGGTTAAGTGTCAGGACTCCAGAAACAATATATGACTAAAATCGGTTGTTGGGGTTGCTTTTTTCTCTTTCGTTCATATTTTCTTGATAGTGGTGGGTATGCTGTGAAGTGCCAAACAAGACTGCAATTATTTGCCAGCTTCTTTATTTTGGAATGCCACCATGTGTTGCTATACATTATTGGTTATACTGAGAGGTGAATTCATAGATGCAATCTTACTGAACATAGAATATGTTTTATTTCTTGTTTTAATATTTTTTAAAAAATAAGTTCCTGTGCCACATTATTACAAGGCTTGAAAATAGGTAGACAGTGGCTGCTGTCAAAAGGAGAATGTCATATGTGATAGGCTTCAATCTCTACTCAGACTTCTGGAGTGTGTGTAATAGAAACAAATACCTAATAAAATGTATAATACGTAGGTAAAAATCAATTGTGATATAAGCTTTCTTGTTTAAAATTACTTAATAATAGCCCTGAGTCAGTACTGCAACCATAATATCATCAATGTTAATTTATTTAACTTTCTTCCTGTACCTGTTACTATACCTATTAATTGTTCTAAGTTTCTATATCACTGGTATAATAAGAGAAGCAACATTCAGTGCTGTTTTTTGAAGTACAGTAGTTTCTTCTTAGTGAATTGATTATGTGCCATCAAGTTGGTATTAACTATTAATGACAATGTAGATAGATATTCTTTATTATGATATATTCCTAACCCGTTTTTTAGGTTTTACGACAATGCATTCATCACCACTGTAATCCACCCACTTTGCTGGTGGTCATCCTCTTCTCTTTCCTTCCATCTTTCTCAACATTAGAACCATTTGCAAAGAACTGGGTCATTGGATAATTTGTCCAAAGTTGGATAATTTGAGTTTGGTCATTTGTGCTTCTTATAAGAAGTCTGGATTAATTTTTCAATGATCTATTTGTTTTCTTGGCTAAGTATCCTCAGGAGTCTTCTCCAATTATTGTTGTTTAGTTGTTCAATCATGTCCGATTCTTTTGTGACCCCATGAACCGCAGCATGGCCTTTGCTACTTCCCGGAGTCCACCCAAATCCATGCCTATCACAACCAGGATGCTATGTCAGTTAAATAAGTAAGGTGACAATATACAGCTTTGTCATACTCCTTTCCCAATTTTGAACCAGTCTGTTCTTCCATGTCCAGTTCTAACTGTTGCTTCTTGACTCACAGGTTTCTCAAGGGACAGATAAGATGGTCTGTTACTCCCATCTCTTTAAGAATTTGCCACACTTTGTTGTGATCCACACAATCAAAAGCCTCAGCAAAGTCAATGAGTTGAAACAGTGAAACACTGTTTTTCTAGAACTCCCTGATTTCTCCATGATCCAGCAAATGTTGGCAACTTGATCTCTAATTCCTCTATCTCTTTGAAACCCAACTTGTACTTCTGGTAGTTCCCAGTTCACATACTGCTGAAGTCTATCTTGTAGTATTTTGGGCATAACCTTGCTAGCATGTGAAATGAGTGCAATGGTACAGTAGTTTGAACATTCTTTGGCATTGCCCTTCTTTGGGATTGGAATGTAAACTTACCTTTTCCAATCCTGTGACCACTGTTAAGTTTTCCAAATTTGCTGGCATATTGAGTGCAGCACTTTAACAGCACCATCTTTTAGGATTTCAAATAGTTCAGGTGGAATGTCATCATCTCCACCAGCTTTGTTGTTAGTAATATTTCCTAAGGCCCACTTGACTTCACTTGCCAAGATGTCTGACTCTAGGTCATTGATCGCACCATCATGGCTATCAGGGACATTTAGATATTTCTTGTATAGATCATCAATGTATTCTTGTCAACTCTTAACCTCTTCTGCTTCTGTTAGATCCCTATCATTTTTGTCCTTTATCATGCCCATTTATGCATGAAAGGTTCTCTTGATATCTCCACTTTTCTTGAAGAGATATTGAGTCTTTTCCAGTCTATTGTTTTCCTCTGTTTCTTTGCATTGTTCATTTAAGAAGGCCTTCTTATCTCTCCTTGCCATTCTCTGGAAATCTGCATTCAGTTGGGTATATCTTTCCCTTTTTCCCTTGCCTTTCGCTTTCCTTCTTTCCTCAGCTTTTTGTAAAGCCTCATCAGACAGCCACTTTGCTTACTTGCATTTATGTTTCTTTCAGATGATTTTAGTAGCTACCTCTAAGTTTGTAATAAGAAACTCATGATCTGAGCCACAATTAGCTCCAGGTCTTGTTTTTACTGACTGTATAGAGCTTCTCCATCTTTGGCTGCAAAGAATATAATCAATCTGATTTCACTACTGACCATCTGGTCATGTCCATGTGTAGACTCATCTCTTGGGTTGTTGGAAAAGAGTGTTTGTTATGACCAGCATGTTCTTTTGACATAACTCTTGTTAGCCTTTGCCCTGCTTCATTGTGTACTCCAAGGCCAAACTTGCCTGTTATTCCAGTTATCTTTTGACTTCGTACTTTAGCATTCCAATCCCCTGTGATGAAAAAGACATCTTTTTTTTTGGTGTGAATTCCAGAAGATATTGAGGCCTTCATAGAACCGATCAACCTCAACCCCTTTGGCATCAGTGGTTGGGGCATAAATGTGGATTACTGTGATGTTGAATAATTTGTCTGGGATTCAACTGAGATCATTCTGTCATTTATGAGATTGTATCCCAGTACTGCTTTTCTCATTCTTTTATTGATTATGATGGCTACTACATTTTTCTAAAGGATTTTTGTCCATAGCAGTAGATATAGTGGTCATCTGAATTAAGTTTCCCATTCCTGTTTATTTTAGTTCACTGATTCCTAAGATCCTGCTGTTCAATCTTGCCATTTCATGTTTGACTTCATCCAGCTTACCTTGATTCATAGATCTTTCATTCCAGGTTCCTATCCAATATTGTTCTTTACAGCATTGGACTTTCCTTTCATCTTCAGATACATGCACATCTGAGCATTCTTTCAGCTTTGACCCACCTACTTCACTTTTTTTTAGAGCTATTTGTGATTGCCCTCCTCTCTCTTCTACTGTGTACAGTAGCATATTGGACACCTTCTGACCTGAAGGGGCTCATCTTCCAGTGTCAATCTTTTAACCTTTTGTTACTATCCATGAGGTTTTCTTGGCAAAAGAAAAGAAAAGGAGTGGGTTGCCATTTCCTTCTCCAGAGTCCCATAGCTCATTTTTCACCAGATGTCCAGGAATTCCAACATCTAGAGCAGTTCTTGTTGACACAGGCAATAATCAAGCACTGGCTTGTAAATTACATCTCATATTTTTTATGGGAGGGAGACACTCTTTGCCATGCTCCTCTGATTAGATCTATTGAGTATAGTTGAACCTCTGGCATAGGACTCACCTTCTTCAAAGTACACAAGCTCCACAATCACGCCAATGTGGTGCCTTATTGGGGGTCTTCTCCAATACTGAAGTTCCAAAGGATCAAGTTTTCCTATCCTTCTTCTTCTAAGCATTATTGGCTAGCATAAGAAATAAAGGATATTATATGATCATCTGCATACTCTCCTTTTTCGATATTGGAATATAGATTCTTCCTCCAATCTGTTAGCCATTTCTACTGTTGTTTTAATTGAAGAGAAAATATTAGTCAGGGTTGAAGATCAAGGAAGCTTGATTCAGTCAAGGAACTACCAAGGAGAAAAACACATCCCCACCAGCATTGGCAGGGGAAACTACCATATATAAAACTACCATATATAAATTGGGAGCAAACCTCTTCACCAGTACAGATAATGTGTCCTAGTTGGGTGATGAAATGTCAGCAAGTAAACAACCAAACTCACAGAGTAACAAGGAATCCACGTTGTTGTTCAGATTTGCTGACATACTGTAGCTTGGTTAGAACCTCTGCTGATTCTTCTTCTGTTGTATGCCATATTTTTGTGGGTATTCCATTAGTTCCTGTAGCCTTCCAACCTAGCTGTGCTGATCTAAATTTGTTTTCTAATACTAGAGATTTTTGTAAGTAGGGAATATTTTCTAAGATATTTTAGACATTAGCATCTCTACTGTATATTATTTCAGTATACTCCTTCCATCTGTGTTTGATTTCCTTTGAATTGGTTACTAGCTGTTCATTGGCATCCTTTGTTCAGTGTTTTTAACAACTCTCCTTGTTCCTCCATGTCTGTTTCCATCTTCAGTGTCATTATAAATACTGAAATATTGCTTCTTGTCTCTTCTAACAGCTTTCTGAAATTATTTGATAAGTTTCTTTCTGACATTTTTGTATTTCTTGGCTTCATTTTCTTTTCTTGGCAATGTCTATGATTTATTCTGAAATCTAGTTTGCTTTCATCTGTTTTTCACTTGGCAGTTTCTTTTCACATTCATCCTTAAGTTCATTCCACATTTCCTCTTTTTCTCTATCAATGAGGTTCAGGACTTTAAAATAACTCCTGATATTTTCCTTGAAAATGTTAGGAAATACTTAATATCAGAAGTCTTTTTTTAGCTTACCTTGGAATATGAGCAGTTTGTGATTTATTCTACAGTTAGCATCTGACTATCATGTCTGTGAAGACTCTCACTCGTCCAGGGTAATTGCATCGCAACAAAGTTTAAAAAACAGGCATCTGGAC
>JANHZU010005114.1:14481-28284 GCA_032468055.1 Acrochordus granulatus | reverse complement strand
AGTAGGAAAGTCTGTTCTTGGACCAGTAAATTTTGCTGGAACAACTCAGATCTAGCGTATTTGTCTGTTAAATCCTAAGATGCTACACTAAAGACTGTTAGACCTCCTTGGCATAAGGTTTGCCTAAGGGAGTATCATTGAGAACCTGTACAGTATGTGCAATACCAGCTCCATTTAGAAAAACAAATAATAAAACATTTCACAGAAGTCACCCCACAAAAAAAATGACTTGTTTAGTTTCACAGTCCAAGTGATTCCATAAATAAATGTTGACATTGGAATAAATATCTTTGATTAGTCTTTACTTATATCATGTGATATCAACATATCATTGCACTATATAAATCAGTGACAAGCATTGGAGTTCCCCAGAACTTTTAAACTTTGATTTACCCCAACTGATATATTGAAGAGAAGAAGAGAACAGTAAAATTACAGTCCAAAACATCTAGAAGTTGCCAAGCTCTTATTATATGTAGTTTTAAGTGACTCATCAATTGTTAGTGTGGTTTTTGAAATTCAGAAAGAGGGAGAATAAATTGAAATAATTTTACTCCATTCTAAAGGTTCTGCATGTGCGGATAAAGGGAGATTACACAGTAGGTCTGAAGTTATTTAATTTTTCCCCTACCCCCTTCTTTTTACTATAAAAAGTAGTTTCAATGGTAATGATATGGCTGTAACAGAAATTTTTCAGAAATTTTTAAAAATTTGTGAATATTTATGCAGAAATGGCTTTACATGAATTAGAGCTCTTAAAAGGGAAAATTCCTCTTTATGTATAAAAAGATAATTTCTTTTTTGTTCTTAGCTCATCAATTTACTTACATCATTAAAGTCATAAAATATGTGTATTTTAGGTTCAATCACATTTAGGGAGAAAGAGCTGTGAGGAATGAGTCTATTTTTGGCCTTATGTGATTTTAAATATGAGGCCATACCAGTAAGAACAATATTTATGTAATATAATGTAACACTTTAAAAACAATTATGCTATTATAGCAATAAAAGAACTATAAATGGAAAATAAAATTATTTATGGAAAAAGAAAATGGAAAAGGATTTGTAGCCTACCTTTTAAAACTTTAGAAAAGTCATAGATATTAAAGGTATAAATTAATGCCATCTCCATTATGTTGTACAACTGAATGAGATTGCAATTCCAGGAATGAGGTTTCATTTCTGAATAGATTAATATCAGGTTTTATTATTTATAATAAATCTTATAAAATCAGCCTCTGGAATGAATAACACATATAGACAGAAATATAAAGGAATTAAACTGTTGCTTGCATTTTCAGGTCTACAGTAAAATAAAAACATGATTAATGGAACTGAATTTAAGTCTCTTTAGGAAAAGAAATACAAAATTGTTGAATTTGTCTCTATGGGCAAACCAGAACAATAGGAAGAAAAAACATAACTATGCCAAAAAAGTGTGTGCCTGCAGACACACTGTTCTTACTTTATGTTAATAGTTGAATCATCCTTTTTTTAGTGTGCTTATAGCATTGTGATTCCTCTCCTTCCTCTCCCCATCCCCTGGTTAGTCTGAGGAAATGCTTACATATATATTTCTGTATCTATGTTTGTTAACAGGGCAGTGAAATCAAAACAGATTATGGTCCTTTACTGCACACTTTGGCTGAATTTGGTTGGCTTTTAACATGTGTGTTGCCTACTCCAATCATCCGACTGGACAGGTAGATAAAATAACACATATCTGTCTCTATTCCTTGGAATGCAACTGAAAGCAAAAGGGTCGGAAATAAAAATGTAATTCAGGAAGCAGTATTTGTTTTGCCCATGTCAATTTTCTTTGTAGCAATAGTGAACAACGCAGAGCCTGAAAAGGCACAAAATGCTTCCTTAAGTTTGAAAAATACTTTCATATGTTTTTAAATCCATGAAATTTTAGCAATCTCATGTGAAAATGCGGAGACATGGGAAATCTCCTGAGGTTTTGGTGTTCTTGTCATGATTTTGGAAGACTGGGGGGAGAAATTCAATCATCACTTAAGATTTGCAGAATGGTGGCTGAATCAGACATTAGCCCTATATTTCTCTTCTTGATGGATAATTGAGAAATATGAATTTGAGAAATTAACTGAATGTCTATTGAGTTACAAAACAAAAATGATGGCTTAAATTAGGAAATACTTGTAGAAATATGAAGCTGAGGACTAGTTGCTGAATACAACAAGAGTGTATTAAGATGAAAGGAAAGCAAATGTGGAACGCTTAGTGAATGAGTCAGCATTACACAGGCAGGAAGACAGGACCATGTGACATCTCCTTGGTGTATGTATTTATGAGTAAATGATTAAGGAATGCTTAATTAAAATTTTGTGGCAACATCCATGCCCATTTTAACCAAATGCCCACCTGAGAACCCAACAAACAATTCAGTTGTCTGCAGGAAGAAAGCCTTCATATTTGCAAATATCTGTATTGTCTTCCACATTAGTGATATTTATTTATATCAAGCCTTTTTTAATAATCAAGGCGGCAGGCATATCTCATACTCCTTCCTCCACCTATTTTCCCCACAACATCCCTATGTTATGAATTGGGCTGAGAGTGAGTAACTGACCCAAGGTCACCCAGCCAGTTTTCATGGCTAAGGCAGGACTAGAATTCATGGTCTCCCAATTTGTAGTCTGATGCCTTAACTACTAGAGCAAACTGGGTCTCAGATTTTTTTCCCCTTTTTTTCAATGTCTGCATAACACTGTAATGGTCAGCTGTAACAGCGTTTTTTAAAAAATCTATTTGGTTTGCCAACCATCAGTTAGTCCAATTAGACAACCTCTCTATCATGCATCTATCACTTAGGCAGCCAGCTTATTACTTCAGCAGCAATTGATTGGGAGGGGAGACCTTTCCATATCATCTGTTGGTGGACATAGTAGTTTAGGAGCTGATTCAAGCAATTAAATATTTGTTCCATGAGAATTTGCCTAGGTCCTGAACCAATTCTCTTTAACTGGAAAGGCAGCATTAGTATTCCAGGCAGTACTGATACACTATTTTGCTGCTATTTTTATTTTATTTTTCATAGGGATAGCAGCAATTTTGGAATTCCTTCTTTAAAAATAATATCTACAGATTAAAAATAATGTTTAAAATTTTTCTGAAGACAAGCATTTATGTTTGAAATGCCAAGAAAAAATAAATGTCCTGAACAGTTTCATCTTCTAGAATTACATTTTCTGACTATTGCAACTGAAGTGATCAGCTGAGAAAAGTTAACAAGAGATATATTATCCCCTTATTTGTATCTTTTCAGACTGAGTTTCATGTCTTTCAAGAAAAACAAGATCAGTTCATCCTTATCTTAAGTATCTGCAGATAGCAAAAGGGTCACTAGAAAAAAAGGAAGTTTAAAATCTTTTATAACCAACCATCTGTTGCAGGAAATAGCATTTGAGTCATTAAATAACATTACTTATCACATGCCAGTAGTGAATAAGCAACAGTGTATAACATTTTGGAGTCATGATAGACAGTGTTTCTTTGTGAAAACAGGATATGTAAAGATTGTTGCTGATCATGAACTAGGACTTTCTTACACATAACAGGATAGAGGTTCTCATTGCAGCTGCACGATGTGAGCCAGCTATAAAGCATGTGCACATATATCCATAAATGCATGCATGGACACACACACTCCTTTAACCTTGCTCTTTATGTCAGATTTGGAACTATTGTTATTTCTACATATACTCATATTTCATTCATTTATATCAAACTTAACAGCTCTGTTAACTTACTCTGAAGTCTCTTGAACTTACAAAAAAGCAATAAAAATACAAAACTCATTTTTATATATGCATAGAAAGAATAGCCTACAAAAAAGCATTCATTTCATATATATTATTACATATTTAATAGAAGCAAGAGGTAATTGTACATACATGCTAGTATATGAAATCTGGTTTTCTAACTAATTCTCTGTAAAGGACTCCCACGAATGAAATATTTTTCAATATATAATTTGTTTGGACCGTTCTATAACTGATGGGGGATTGATAACCTTCTCCATTATACATTGAGAAAAAGGTTGATAATGTAAAGAAGATACATACTATTATTTCTTTGGATAATTTTTAAACCACTGGTGTATCAAAATACAACAATTTACAGAATCTGGATGGGTGAAATTGTGTATTTTGAGCACTCTGCTCCAACTATCTGGTTCTTCCTTTAAAAGCACACAGATGATGTGTAGAAATGAATACTTCCAATCCAACATAACGTCTTGAGTCTTTCTTAATCAGGTATCAGAAAAAAAGGTGATTTTCAAAAAGTTAAAAGAGTTATTTATCAAAGCGGCTGATTCCAGCCCCCACACAGACTGCGGACTGTGTGAACACGCCAGGCAATTGGATCAGCCACATGAATTATACACACAGTTTTTGTGCACAAAGGAACCTGCAGCCTAGAGGCCTGTTTTGGTGCATTCAGGGCTAAATGGGAGTTCTGACACAATTAAAATTTGTTAATTTGTAATGCAAATTTGTTATGTCTGGGAAAGATGTTATTTGGTTAGTTTTAAAAGGGCAATCCAAGTCACTGAATTAATTAAATCATCATTAATGTTTTTAAAAACACTCTTTCTACCTGCCAGAATAGGCTGCTAGCAATTCTGAATTGTAAACATAGTTACTACTTCAACTTAAAAAATTGAGGAAGTGCTACATTAATTTGTGCCAAACACTTTATGCTCACTTTGTCATGTGGCATTCCTCACATGGCTAAAAACAGAGTAACATGTTTTTCGTCTATAGTCCTCTGTTTTTCCCACAGACTTTGAACTCTGACCTCAAGACATGAGCGGAATATTAATAGCTTTCACTTTCTGATATATGTGAAGTGCAGAATTATTTTCTTTTGCATCCGTTAATACAAAGTTTGTTCAGAGGATTATAGGAATATTAGGAATTTCCCCAAAATAATTCTTCAAATCCTATAACTAGAAGAGTTTCTGTTTTCACAGTAAGACTTCCTGTTGCCCTCTCCCTGAAGCAGATCCATCAAAAATCAACTATTGTGGAAAATGATTTCTTTTTCCAGAAAATGAGGACAGTAACAAGAGGAGGGGAGAACTGAAACTTCTCCCCTTCTTTCATACACGGAAGTGTTTTTTTGCTTGCCCAAAGTCCATTTGGGAGGCCATTTTGTATACCCAGGGGCCACAGGATTCCTTGGATGCCCCTTTCCAGGACTGGAAAATCCCAAGCAAATAAAGCTTCAAAAAGGGGGCAAGTAAAAGGCTCTCAGGATCTCCCATCTCTTGCCCACAAGCCTGACTTTGGAGGAAATTGTTAGATTTCCTTTGCAATGGAAGGTGGAAGATGCCAAACATGGATGGAAGAGCAGTTACTTCTCTGTCTTCAGATCTACCTTATCAGCCAGCAGCCATAATGATTTAGACATCTAGAATGACCTGTCATTGGCGTGGTTGACATTATTATTAGTAACAGATGCCATAACTGAAATCAAGGTGATGTATCCCATCAAAACAGTATATGATGTATTTGATCATGTCATTTAACCATCGGTTGCCTTTTTTTTCTTCTACTTATTCCAGTATACAAATAAGCAGAATAATCCGTATAGATTCATTTCTTATTGATCAGCAGATTCAATAATTCCACTAAATATAGTCCACAAATAGCAATTTAAAAAGACAAAAATGATGGTAAAAATCAGATTGCAGCAATGTGATCTCTTCCCTCATTTTTCCATCCAGGTCCACCTATACAGTATCTTTTGTTAAGATAAAATATAAGAAGGAAGTCCAACATATGAAAACAGTTCCTTTTAATGTACTCTTCCTCCTTCATTGAAATTCAGGGGCAATCCCAACTTCATTCACTTCAATTGTGAATTTAGCCCCTGACACTTATCATGCTCAGCATTTTAATAAGGCCAGACTTTGCCTATTTTAAAGTTGTTCTTTAAAATAGCAACTTCTGTGCATGTAGCATTTCTTTAAACTTAGCCCTAAATTAACTCCTTTGATCATTTTTGGTGCCCCAAGGTAGAATAAGCTATAGAAGGATGACTTATTCCAAGATAAACTCTTAACATCAACCTTGTTTAAAAATCAGGAAAATAATTGAATGCTTGTTTAATTAGTCCTCTTTTCTTCTTGTCTCTCTAACGTCATCCAGAGCCATTCTCAATGAAATCCTATGATGTTAAAAAAAAGCTAATGATTGCGAGGCCATTCTGTGGCTATTCTCATGCACTGCATGAGAGGTGGTGCATTGGGCTTGATCAGTCCTGAAAAAGCTAAACCTGATGAGAATTTGGTTAGTGCCTTGATGAGAAGCTCCCAGGAAAACAAGGGCTGCAGACTAGACTCAGAGGATGAAAAATCATCCTGGAAGACAGTTTGACAAATTGCTTCCATATTGTTGCAAAAACAAAATAACCCACCCTACACACACACACAAACACAAAGCCATGGATGTGTTTACAAGGAATTGGGAATATCCAGAAGGCAGATTTAACTTTTTGCAATGGGCGAAACTAGAATGATGGAGCTCACATAGTGCGGCAAATCAAAAACTAACATACTTTGCACAATGTGTGGGCCTAGCTCATTTGACAATATTTAGGATGAAATAAGCTCTTTCAAGCTAATATACCCGAGAGAGCCAGCTGGAGCAGTGGTTGAGTTGGTGGACTAGAAACTGGGAGACTTCTAGTCTTTTGTTGTGGGTTGTTGTGAGAAAAATAGAAGGCAGAAGCATTATGTAAGCTGCTTTGAATTGTACAAAATAAAGATGGATATAAATCTAATTGTAATAATAGGAAGGTGTATGTCACATGTTTATGAAATAAAAACATGTTAATGAAAACAAAAGGGCTGCCTTAAAAGCACTCATCAGGACCATTAATTCCAGGGTCAAATATGACTTGGCCATATAGAGAAAGCCAGTTGTGTACCACTTAGGTTAACAGATTTAACAAATTTAGGCAGGACTAATGCAGTTCATGCACTGAAGAAAAGGTAATTTTGGAGGCTGCACTGACTTTGAGTAAATTTTGCTAGTGCATTTCTCTTAAATATTTATAGAAGAAATTACTTGGAGAAGCAAACTGTCATTAGTTTCATCAAAATTTTATGTTGATGTCCTGTAGATTTTTTTTGAATGGGGCAAGACATTTAATTCTCAATTATTCCAGAAAAAATATGAAATGACAACTGGCTTAAAAATATAAAGGGGAAAATTGTTTTTGAACAATGTTTGAAGAAAATTATTTAATCTGCAACATTTAGCACTGAGAAGCATTTCTTTGTAGACTGGAATAAAGTGAGCTCTGAGGACCGGCCCTGATGGCACATGAGGTTCCTCCCCTGCTGAAATAAAACAGGATTGAGTCTGTCACGTCTGGACTGGATATTGGCTTTGCTGGATGCTGAAACCTTCCACCTCCATTTTAGCCCCCCACCTTTTACTTCTTTTAATTTTACTATTTTAATTGCATTTAGGTTGATATAGTTTTTATCGCTTTTAAAAAAAGCCACCCTGAGTCACTGGGCATGAGCTGGGTGGCATATAAATTAAATAAATGGAAGCCAATAGATAAATGTGCTATATATGTGGCACATCGCTAATAAAAATTTATCCAGTTTCAGCCTCGTTAATTCTGATGAATGCAGTAGAACTTTTTTATGAACAAAACCAGAGAAAGAGAGAATTTTAAAAACAGCCTCTTTAATGTTTCAGTGAAGGAAATCTAGCCACCAAGCAAGTTGTTTTCCTTCAGCGGCCAGCTATGGGGAATCCAGCTGTCCAGATGCCTGAGGTAAGACCCTGCTTGCTCGCTTAAATCCACTCCTTGTCTTGCTCATTGTGAGGGGCAACGGCTCATGTGGGCAAAAGGGATTCAGAGAAGTCATTGGGTTGACTGGCACAAGCAAAGGGGCACAGTGGTTTGTACAGGGCAGCACCTCACTTGAATGTGTTTTCTCTCATTTTCTTCCTTGAGCTTGTTGCTGAACAAAATGCAAGGTGTAAATTTTTTTAAAAAAATCTAACTTCCCCTTCTTTATCCTGCAAAAGCCACTTGAAGCTCTCAAGCATGCTCCAGGGTTCTGCAACACCTGTGCAATATAATGTGAAAGAACTTCATTATTAGTTACAATGTTTTTTTTTCACGCCGTTATAAAGAGTGCATTGTGTAGAGTTATCCAACACAAGGATGAGCTATGTGACAAATTGTTATCCATTTCCTTGTGAGATCAAAAGAACATTGAAAATAAGAGATTCAGAATACTTTGCCCAAGTGATGTCCTTGGATGATCTTTTGTCCATTTCCTTATGCACACTGTCCATTATACAACTTTTTCAGCAGGATGTGGTGAAGGGTACAACTGTTATATCCATGGCTTGCAATCTCTGTCTGTGCAGAGTCCTAAGAATCAAATACTGATTAACAGTTTCTCTTACAAGGCATCTCTCTGCACATTCTACTTTCCTCTGCCACATCTAAACCCACCCCGTAATCATTTTGAAAACCAAGTTGTCTATAGAATTAATATTGTTGTATTTTGAGATTCAGCATTGTTAGTTTATCTTATTTATTTATTTATTTATACACATATTTCTATGCCACCAATTTCTGAAGACTCTTGGCGGCTTACATAGGTTAGCTATCTATACATTTTTTTTTAATGTGTAATCTAATCCCACCCCCACTGCTGGCCGATGTGATGTTGCTTTCCGGACATCTCCGCATTTCTGCTCCGCCCCTGGCAGGAGGGTGGGTTGCCTTCACCTCATCACTCATTCTGTGCCGCTTTTTCCCTCTCGCCGCTCGCCTTGACCGACCCGCTGAAGCCGGCCAGCTCCCACCGAAGTGGTACCCGATTTTATCTACTTGCTAGTTGTAACGTGCTTTCGAACTGCTTGGGTGGGCAGAAGCTGAGGCGAGTGACGGGAGCTCACCCCGTCATGCGGAGCTGCAGATCGAACTTGCCAGAATGCTGGCCTATACAGGTCGGCATAACTGGCGACACTAGTCCGCTGCGCCACCGTTGACATCGGAAATGTTAACATGAAGGATATCCGGATAGCCTCTAAATACAAAAGGGAAAAAAGACGTTGTCCGTCAAACATATAGTTCATGTGAATCTATAAGCTGTTTTTTTTTTAACTGACTTTATTTTTTATAGGATAGACTTGTCTGTTTCTGGACACATGTATCTAGGACAGCACTGTGAAATGCTATTCTCTCTGCATCACCAAGATCTCAAATTAAACAAGTTCACAGTTAAGGTCATATGCAGCTGAGCTTGGCTTCATTTTATAAATAGACATCATCTTTGCAGAGTTAGCAGAAATGGCAATAGAAAAACTCATTCCAACCTGATCTTAAGGGCTAATCCTTTCCTAGGGTTACTATACTTTCTATCTACCACCAACTGCAATCATATCAGACGCTAGAGAAAAAACAAGAACTTTTAAAATATTAAAAATAGAAATTAGAGATTTTCAAGTGTCCATAAGAACCCTGCTGATTCTGTTTAATTTAGGATTCTGCATCACAGCAGCGAGCCTTTGTGGGAGGCACACAAATAGGTCATGATGGATGATGTTTTTCCACATCCACTAATTATTCTTAGGTAAGATGTCTTTCCTTCTAAAACAGCACACCATCATCAGGACTAGCAAACATTGATAGCAGATTGTCCAACAGATTTTGTTTCAAGTGACCCTGGAATGCTGCAACCATAGTAAGTGCAAATCAATTTCCCAAATTGTGATCACATGACCACAGGGTGCTGGGACAGCCAGAAACATGAGGACTGGTTGTAAAAATAACTTTTTTAGTGTCATTGTGACTTTGAACAGTTGCTGAACAAGTGGTCATTAACTGAGGAATAAATATATTTGTTCTTTCTGAATGTGGGTGATTGTAGCAGATTTAAATTTGTTAAATATATGTGCATGAGTATATTGGATAATGTAAAGTTGCAGGTCCAAATGATTCAGAAATCGTACTATTTATGTAAGTGGGGGGAAGGTTTTAAAATATGTAAATAGATTATTCTCCTGCAGTGAGGCACTACCTTGCTGTGGTGGGAGGGCTTGTGTGCTCCAGAGAAGATGAGTGCTATGCTAAGGTTTCACCCATACTGGAAAGATCTCATCAGAGGAGCCAGACAAAGTGTGTCTGCCCCCCATAAAAAATATGAGACATAATTCACAAAAATGCAGACCAATTCAGTTGTTGCCCAGGTTAAAAATGACTGTGCTAGATGTTGTTGAGGTTCCTGGATATCTGGTGAAAAATGAGCTACAGGAGTCCACTGGGAAGGAAATGGCAACCCACTCTAGTATCCTTACCAAGAAAAGCCCAAGGACAGAAACAAAAGGCTAAAAGATGAGCCCCTCAGATTGGAAGAAATTACATGTAGCTCCAGGAAGAGTGAAATGGCTGGGCCAAAGCTGAAAGGATGCTCAGTTGTGGATGTGTCTGGAGGTTAAGAAAAGGCTGATGCTGTAAAGAACAATATTACATAGGAACCTGGAGTGTAAGATCTTTGAATCAAGGTAAGCTAGATATGGTCAAACATGAGATGGCAAGATTGAACATCGACATCTTGGGAATCAGTGAACTAAAATGGACAGGAATGGGCAAATTTAATTCAAATGACCACTATATCAACAGTGGACAAGAATCCTTTAGAAGAAATGGACTAGCCATCATAGTTAATGAAAGAGTGGGAAAAGCAGTATTGGGATACAATGTCCAAAATAACAGAATGATTGTTGCAGGGCAAATTCTTCAACATCACAGTAATAGAAGCAGAAGAGATTAAGAAGAGATCACAAGAATACACACAAGACCTATGCAGGAAAGATCTATGTGTCCCTGATAACCATGTTGGTGTGGTCACTGACCTAGATTCGGACATCCTGGAGTGTGAAGTTGAATAGGCCTAGGGAAAAATTACTAACAATAAAACTACTGGAGGTAATGGTATTCCAGCTGAACTATTTAAAATCCTAAAAGATGATGCTGTTAAAGCGCTGTATACAATATGCCAGCAGATTTGGAAAACTCAACAGTGGCTGCAGGATTGGAACAGGTAAGTTTATGTTCCAATCCCAAATAAGGCCAATGCCAAATAATGTTCAAGCTATTGTACAATTAAACTCATTTCACATGCTAGCAAGTTTATGCTCAAAATACTACAATTTAGGCTTCAGCAGTATATGAACTGAGAACTGCCAGAATAGAATTTGGGTGTCAAAGAGGCAGAGGAACTAGAGATCAAATTGCCAACATTTTCTGGATCATGGAAAAAGTTCCAGAAAAACATCTACTTCTGCTTCATTACACTAAAGCTTTTGATAATGTGGATCACAAAAAACTGTGGCAAATGCTTAATAGATCACAGTACCAAATCACCTTACTTGTCTCCTGAGAAATTTGCATTCTAATGGCAGAAAGTAAAGAGGAACTAAAGAGCTTCTTGATAAGGGTGAAAGAGGAGAGTTCAAAAGCTGGTTTGAAATTCAACATTAAAAAATGAAGTTCATGGCAACCGGTCCCATCACTTCTTGGTAAATAGAAGGAGAATAAACAGAAGTAGTGACAGATTATTCTTTCTTGGGCTCCAAGATCACTGCAGATGGTAACTGCAGCCATGAAATTAAAAAAAGCTTGCTCCTTGGGAGGAAAGCTCTAGCAAACTTGTGCAGCACATTAAAAAGCAGAAGCATCATCTCGCCACAAAGATCCATATAGTCAAGGCTATGGTTTTCCCAGTTGTAATATATATGCCTGTGAGAGTTGGACCATAAGGAAGACCGAGTGTCAAAAAACTGATGCCTTCAACTTGTGGTGCTGGAGAAGACTCTTGTGAATCCCTGGACTCAAACCAGTCAATCCTACAGGAAATCAACCCTGATTATTCATTGGAAGGACAGATACTGAAGCTGAAGCTCAAATACCTTGATCACATAATGCAAAGGGAGGACTCATTGGAAAAGACTGTGATGCTGGGAAGGATTGAAGGGAAGAGGAGAAGGGGACGACAGAGGATGAGATGGTTAGAGAACATAGTAAGTGCAATGAGTGTGCATTTGGGCAAACTCTGGAAGGCAGTGCAGGACTGGGAGCCCTGGTGTGCTGATGTCCATGGGTTTGCAAAGACATATCTGTGCGATGTGTTTGACACAACAACCTCAAATAGATTATTCATTTAATTTATTAAATGATAAATGGGTTAATGGGAGCATTTATATAAGTGCTGAAGAAGAAAAATCAGCAAAAATGTGAAAAGCAGGTGGTGTGGGGGGAGAAAAACATTTTTTTAGAAATTACGAAATATATCCCCTTTTAAGATAAGTACCAGCAGTTAAAAAAGGGTTGTTTTATGATTATGGGGAAACTGTTGAAAATAAGGTCAATTTGCGATATTATTCCAGATAAAAAGTAAAAATGCTGATTAAACATATGCCATAAAACATGGTATACTTAGTCTTGGATGAAATTGAAGATATAGTTCTGTATGCTATGAAAGAGAAAACCATAGATAATTGTTTTGTCTCAAGACTCTGTCAGGCACTGAAAATTTATTTGTGGAAAAACAGTAAGACATCTTCTGATCCAGCCATCAGAGGATAAATGTGGGGTGGGGTGAGTGACAAAGCAGTTCTCCAAGTCACACTTATACAAATATCATAATTGTTCGATAATGCTTTTAAGTGTTTCTGAAACTCAGCATGGTTGGGAATTGAAGCCCCTGTATCTTAAAATTGACAAGGTTGAGAAATGCTGTTAGATGAAAACTCACCTGGTCCACTCAAGTGTCATTCTATAAGAGCATTGCTCTTTTGTTTTGGGTGTGAGAATGTAGCTTGACTGAAGCCCACCTGATCAGGCCAATTTTTCATCTCTTGGGCCTTTGGCCCTCTTCTATTTGGCTTGGTTCAACTCTACTAGCCATTTGCAGACAGTTGCAATAATGGATATATATTCATAATAGGTTCTTGCAGCCAACGCATCACTGTATCTTTCCTAATTTCATGCCAGGCCAATTTCAGAGCATAGGTTTTCCACAGACATTATCGATCATGTGTTTGCTCACTTCCGTGACTACAATAGTTTTGAAAGAGGCCCAAAAATAGCTTTTTCAAAAGTCAAAATGTTGCAGACAATATCAATGGATTATATTATATTATGGATATGTCTTGCCTTTGTATGAAGCTAATAAAGCAATGGTCAAGGAGCAGAGCCAGATTTTCTCTGTCTTTTTTATCCAAGTATAAAGTCACTAAATTACCCTCATTATTCAGAGCATTCAAGAAGCTTTCTTTATGATTTCCTCAAAGGCAGGAAGTAAAGTGTTGGTGTGACCAAAGTACATCATTTTTCATTACATTCAGAGAATTGGAAGCCATTTGAATAGATATTAGTTTCACTTATTTATTTTCTGACAGTTTTAGAATACTATCCCACTTCTTACTAAAAGAACCCAAGCGATGCACTAAGGAGTAAAATAAAACAATTTGATAAAACAATAAAAAGGCAATCATAAAAATAATAAAAATAAATATTTAATAGTTTTTCAAAAAATCAGTGTCATGCTAAAGGATTTACTTGCAGACATCCAGAAAAAACAACTACATATTGTTAAGAGTCTCCATCAACACTTACATTACTTATTATAGATCAAAAGTGGATTTCTTGGTTGGAATTGAGAAAGCCTTTTGGATTAAAGGCGAAACGTCTTTGACTTGAGAAAAATCCAGTCCAGATGCCTGTTTTTTA
>JANHZU010005112.1:370627-382573 GCA_032468055.1 Acrochordus granulatus | reverse complement strand
CTGATCAGAACGATGTGATCCAAGCAAAGAAAGCGTATGAACTTCAGAGCGATGTAAGTACACCTGCGGTTTACAAGTTCACAAAAACACATCATGGCTGGGCAACGAAATCTTGAAGTGCATATCTATAGAACAGGTGCATTGCATTTCAAGCTCCATTACCCTAGCCAACATATGTTTCTCTCTGTCAATTGGAATTTATAAGAATTTAAATCCCCCGTATCTGAAGAATGCAAGTTTTAAAAGGTGCTCTTGAAATTTATCTTAATTCTCATTTCCTTGATCACATCTACCTAAAAGTCATCAAAGACATTGTTGTTCCTTCATTGTAATCTTAATTGAATGAAGCTAATCTTAGCAGGTCTTACTGGAATACGATGCTATGATGGTGGAAATATTTTTAGTTACAGAAATAGGAATATTCTAAAATGTCGTGTATAGCAAATTTACCAATGAACTACTGGATTATTTAGTAAAAAAGTTCAGTGCCTTTTCACACCTCCTTCCCCAATTCATTTAACTCTAATTGAAGAGTTTTTAAGTTTGTTTGGTGGATATAGAAAGACTTATGCAGCCTATTATACCAAGGTTTGGGATAGTTTCTGCTTACTTAATCCAGGTAATTAATGCAAATAGAAAGTACTACTAGATGTCAGAAGATTTATGACACCTTCTGACTTCATTTGTCCAGTTTATCTGCCTTAGACAAAGGACAAAGAAATTTTTCTTAGAATAACGAAATTAAGGAGCACAATTTTTAAAAAATAATTGAATATGAATTGGTCAGGATTGATGTCCCATTAGTTGTTATGACATAGGAATGTTCATTTTAACAAAAATGTAACTACCTTTTCCCCACTTTCTGACATACCATCTTACAGGTTGTGTATAAGTCAGATCTGGAATGGCTCCGTGGGATTGGATGGATGCCAAGTGGGTCTCCAATAGTGAAAAGAGTTAAATTTGCCCAGGAAATCCTGAGTGACAATGTATACCGCACTCCTGCTGACCGTCTGAACTTCACCAACATTGTTGACACACCAGACATTCTTCTTGCTAAAACCAACGCAGAGCAAATCAGTATTGTATGTTAATTTTTTTCAGTAGCCTGAAATATGTTCAGGACATTAAGTTTTGCTACAAATTGTTCATATCCGTTTATATGAAATTCGTTCTTTCTCTTCAAAAGTTAAAATGTGATTAAATGAACAAGTAACTACTTTTTTATTTTGTGTAGCCTAAATATCGTGAAGTTTGGGATAAAGATAAAGTTATGATCCATGTGATGCCTGATACACCTGAAATAATACTTTCCAAGGCCAATGCCATCCATGTAAGCAATGTAAGTATCATTCTAACTTACTTTCTAAGATCTTTATATTAAAAGTGCTTTACAAGTTGCATTATCTCTCTTTATAATACCTCAGATATTCTTTGAAGTCTTTTTCATCATTCTGAAATAAAATGGATATTTTTGCCAAACTGTGAGAAATACCTTCTGAATAAACATGGCTTCTTACAAATCTCATTTTTTGCTTTACGATCCCAGCTAACATATTCCAGTACAATTCATTATGACAATACTACTGCTTTTTATACTTTGCAAACTGTTAGTTGCCTTGTGAAGTATCTTCTAAAACTTGTTTGATACAGTGTGATATATAATTTATAGTATGCCAGAATACATGCCTAACTTGAAGACTGATCCTCTGTATTCTTTAATTCATAAAAAATAATTCAAGATATTCATGAAAGTTGCATTAATTAAACATAATTCAAGAAATACAAAATAAAAAATGTCAAACTTACCAAAGCAAGCAGATGTTGCAAACTTATATTGAGAATATTGTTGTCTTTATTTTATTATTTATTTATTGCAGAAACTCTACAGAGATGCTTGGGATGATGTAAAGAAATATATTGATTATAGGTCAGATGCAATTCCAATCAAAAGAGCCAAGGCCTCAAGAGAAATTGCCAGTGATGTACGTAAGCAAATATGTATTCTTATCTTATGTATATGGATGGGGTAGGGGGGTGGCAACTCTAGAACTTTGCCAGGCTAAAAGTAGGATTATATACAAAACAGATTTTTATATATTTCTATCTTAGTTCAGTGCAAAATAAGAGATTGCAGCATACATTCAAACTATTATGAATACATTTGTAAATACACATTTACTGAATATTTACCATTGTAGTCCACAGCATGTTTTTTCTGATGTAAATTCCATTGCTTGATATGCTTGAAAGATACATAAAGCCTTCCTCAAATTGATCTTTATTCTGGATGAAAATCAATTATAAGCAATTTGTAAAATGCTCAGAGTCACTTATACAGTGAGATGGGTGGCATATAAATTTGATCAATCAATTCATAAAGTATGGGCAACAGGAGAGAAATTGTTTGCCAATTCCTTCTTCCCAGAGTCTTGTTTTTTTACATTCCAGTCTAGCCTACTGCCTGGAGTTTCCCTGGTACCAGGTTGACTAGATATTTTTCCCTACTGATACTTAATAGGATGTATTCTAACCACATTTTAACATGCTTACAATAAAAGATTGTAGTTGGATAGAAATAACCTTTTAGGAATTACCATTAAAAGCAAAAGAAAATCCTTCCAATAGGATTATCCTATAGGATGTTTGAATTCTGAAATGCAACATCATGCTACCAATGGCTATTTTCAAAAGTGTGAATTCAAATAAAATTCACCTAGCTTACCAAATCAAATATTTATTACAGTCATAAACCAACATAAGTAGAGTGTTATATAGTCATTAGAAAATCATAAAGATACATCAAGGATAAAAATAAAAATCTAAAGAAATTATAAAAAACAATAAATATAACAGATATATAAATTAAATCATATATATATCTGTGTGTGTATAAAGCATGTATATACACACACACACACAAATAATATATACATAAAGCAAATATATATATAAAGCAAGACTCTAAATATAGTGAGCAAAGTGGTCATTAAATCTAGCTTATAAAGTTAAGCTAGAATAGAAAATTGTCCAATTAATTTTGAATGCTGCTGCACAGAAACTGGCATCATTATACAGTATGTTGTAGTAGGGTTGGTATCTGAAACATAAAGGTGGGAATCACACAATTCTCTAGGGAGTACTGTTCCAGAGGGCAGATACTGCAACAGTCATCGCCCATGCAATTTATGATATCACTGATGGAAATGTTATCTGTTCTTTCTTTAAAATTAGTATAAGTACAAAGAAGGTTACCGTAAGCAAGTGGGACACCATGTTGGATTCCGGAACATCCATGATGATCCCAAGCTAGTGTTGGCAATGCGTGTAGCCAAAATGCAGAGTGAGAGGGAGTACAAGAAACATTTTGAGAAATTTAAAACCAAGTTCAACAGCCCAGTGGACATGCTGTCCATCTTATTGGCCAAGAGATGTCAGAAGCTGGTTAGTGACATTGATTACCGTCACTATCTCCATGAATGGATATGTCTGCCTGATCAGAATGATGTCATCCAAGCCAAGAAAGCCTATGAGCTACAGAGCGATGTGAGTAGAAAATTCATTGTTTGCATTATTCTAATTTGACTGTTGTTTCTGAAATTTCCCTTGGCCTTTTGCTGATTATTACAATTTGGACTATAAAATTGAACTATTTGTGTTGCTTCTATTATTACAAGCCATCTTTCTATGAATCAATAAATTTATATAAACATGACATTTATTATAGGAACCATAACATGTAGAAAACTTCAATAGTAGAAATTACGTTTCCTAATCATATTTCCATAGATGCATCCATGAAAATCAACCCAATTGCTTTTAGAGAAATGTGGATTTTAGATCTCCAGTAAAATATACCAGATAAAAACGTGAATGTGAAACAAAATATTTGTCAAACTATGAAAAGAAAACAGAAAGAGATTAAGTTAAAACAGCATAAACATAATAACAGTATATTTTTCCCATAAATGCTGTGCCTAATTCATTTGCTTTTTTTTTTTGTGGATCTTGAAAAAAGAAGGGCAATTTTATCTTTCACTTAAAAGGAATGAGATATTGCCTGCTGGAAAAAGTGTAAATAGTTGTCAACTTTTTTTTCTGTAGGCTGTTTATAAATCTGACCTGGAATGGCTGCGAGGAATTGGCTGGATGCCAAGTGATTCTGTCTCTGTCAACCATGTCAAACATGCTCAGGACCTTATTAATGAGGTAAGAGTCTTTCTCCTACAAAGATCTCTTTTGTTCATGTAGGAAAAACTATTTATAAAAATATGCCTTTTTCACAATGCAGTTTTTTGCTCATGCAAACCCATTTCCCCTTCTTCCTTGCCTGTTCTGACGGAGTGAATTCCCACGAGTTTTATTTATTTATTTAATTTCTTAATGTTATTTATTTGATTTATACAAAATTTATTTTTTAATGTTATTTATTTGCTTGACTATGGTTTATTGGATATATCATCATTGGCTGATTTCATACAACATGCTACAGTACGTCAAAACTAAACATACCAGATTTTGGCTTAATGTAATATACAAAACAATCCATGTTGTGCTGCCTAAAAGGAACAGAAAGCCACTGATGTTTGGGTTTAACTAAGTCCTCTTTAATTATCAGATTAAAGAGCTGAACTCCAAAGCAACAGCAGTGCTGTTTTTCAGGATAGACCCGAACAGGAGAAGAGTTATGAAACAAGGGAAAGCAAAAAGTGCAGCTGTCAGTGCCGATGAATATATTCTCCTTTCTTTCTCTCTTGCATAACTATTCATTTTTATTATTTCCTCTGTATTCCTTCCTCTTTTTACAGAGGTTGTATCGTACCAAAGTTGATAGCCTGCCATTTACTCCCGTGGCTGACAGGGTTGATTATATCACTGCCAAACAAGGTGGAGAAATACTAAGTGATGTAAGTATTGACTTCTTGTTTCAATCCAGTTACATTAATTTATCTCCTAGGAAGGGGAATGAATCTTGGAAAAGGAACAATATATTTGAACAAATTGCTGTGGGTTTTGATAAATCAAGCAGAGCTTACCAGCATAATGAATCTTGGGAGCTGTGGCAGCAGGCAAATAACATTTTCATAACTTCTCTGTCAATTATTTTCCTGTACCGTATTCTTTTAGAATTTAATCCTATGAGTTCTACCATCAATAAATCCTTTATAAAGCAAACTAAGAAATGCCTTTTTTGCCTTCAAGTGCAAAGTATTGATTCTTGTCTGGTATGAAAATATGTTTCCAACTCTTCTTCTCCTCTCCCCTCCCCTCCTCTCAGCAGCTGCTATGATTTCATTTATTTATTACATTTTATTCACCTACATTACTTTGTAAGTAACTCAAGGCAATGAACATACCTAATACTCCCTCCTCCTCCTATTTTCCCCACAACACCAACCCTGTGAGGTAGGTTGGGCTGAGAGAGACAGCGACTGGCCTAAAGTCACCCAGATGGCTTTCATGGCTACGGCGGGACTAGAATTCCCAGTCTCCTGGTGTATAGGTCAACACCTTAACCACGACACCAAACTGATGTTACCTAATAAATAATTAAAGAATCTGATCAGATAATGTGTCAGTTATACAGGTTATGTAAAAGACTACATGAAATACTGAATAAAATAAAACAAATACATGATTTCTGTCCTGTCCTTTTTCTCCCATGAAGTGTATAAAGTTAATGACATTTCAGCATACAGTAACAATATATACATATCACAGAAAAAATAGCCAGGGATTTGCAGAGTAGTGATGGCACCCCAGCCAAGACAGTTTCTAGAGAGCACTAACTGGTTAAGAAGGGTGAATTTAATGAACCTTAACTCTGTTCTAGCCAAGAAGCTTTCCTGTTTTTTTGCAGGAAAGCCTGCATTATGCTGGTAAGTACACACAGTGTATGTTTCTGAGCTAGAGGTCATATTCTTTTTCTCTGTATATTCATTCTTATTTTTCTTACTCACAAAAATGAAGGTAGAACAGTATCCACAAGTACATGGGTAAAAAACAGCAACAGAGCCAGTTGGATTAATTTCAGAAACCGAGAGGCTAGCTTCTATTGCTATATTGGATGACACTGATATAAATTGAGTGTAAAACATTTGGAGACCATCAGATTTTTGAATGTATACATGTATATCTTGGATCTGTAATATCTCTATTCTATATGTGTTTGTTTGTTTGTTTGTTTCTAGATTAAATACCACCAGGAATGGAATAACATCAAGGCCATGTATACACTAACAGAGACACCCCAGTTGCAAGCAGCTAAAGAAGCAGCTAGGATTCTTAATCATGTGTGTATTCTCCTCCCAGGAAAAATAGAGAATTTGGATAATTTTATAACTCTAATAATTAAGTCATGTATCCTGATGGGATAATTCATGTTAAACTCAGTCAAGCAAAATAAGGATATAAATATGCAGACTTTTTGCCAGGAGTTCATCACCCAACCAGGGATGATTTCAAGAGATTCTATTCTATCTTCTTTTCCCACAGTTTTCCACTCTGTTGATCCCAAAACATATTTACAAATCACCATTGACTCATTGTGCTTTCATTGGATTATTTTGGTTCCTCCTGTCTGTATACCCTCTCCTTTTCTCTTTATTTATGCAACCCTTTGTATATTTTCATATATACTCATACTACCTTCTGGTTTCTTGGTAGTTCAGGCAGTTGTTGAGTTGTTGAGTTCTTTTAACTCAACAAATTCAACACAATGGTGAAGTGACTTGCAACAGTGTTCATTGTTCAGAATTCCATTCCTTTTTTTCTCTCTGTAAGTTTCCTATCGTCTTCCCCATTTGTTTATTTAGCATTTCTTCCCCTTGAAAATGCTTAGTTTCCACTGGGCTCTTTTACGTGTAGAGATGCTTTCTGTATTTCTGCAAACTTTGTAATTACAGTAGCAGAAACTATGCACAGATGTCAGCTCCAGGCCAAATAAGGCAATTTACCATCTTTAAGTGATTGTTAAGAGCTCTCAAAGACAGAATCAAAACCATCTACTGTGTTCCCCAGATTTCTCTTTAACCAGTCACATTCCATTTCTTGTAATGATTCAGTGCCTTTTCTTGGGGAAGATGTTCCATAATTCTATTTACCACCACTGAGAAAAACTCCAATTCTCTGAATATTATTCATTTATGTGAAGGCACTTAAGTTTTGAAGATGATCAGACATGTTCAGATGGGAGTGTATGTTGCACATTTAACTGAACACAGAAACAAACACATGGCCGGTGGACAGTCTTAAAAAAGTAGTAAGATGAACATTTCTCTGTGACCCCATCAGTAACACTGCAACTACAAGCATAGAATCACAGTTGGAGAGAAGGTTGTGAGGCTTCTAGTGCACTCCTTCATCCAAACCCAGACCTATAATAACTTCAGGAAGTGAGAGCCTTCTAGAAATTGTTTTCAAGGCTTCCATATACAACCAAGCTACATTAAGAAAGAACTTCAAAGGGAAAGAGCCATACTCAGTGGTTGAGCACATGTACTATATATTGGAGACCCAGTCTCTAGAATCTCCAGAGAAAGACCTCTGTCTGAAATCTAGTAGATTCACTATTAGTTAATCTTGATGATGTTGAAATGAACCACTTGCCTATCTCTGAATATAGCTGTTTTCTACTATTATATATTTGAACTATTGAAATACAGTTTAAATATTTTGAAAAGACAATAGATGGTGAATTTATGAAAAAAAGTTTCCAAGTGAAACATTTCCAAGTTATGGAACAACTGCTTACATGGTTACTTTTTAATGCAAAGTTTAATCTGGGTATGTTTTTGTAGAACCAGAAACAATTGTAGTATTTCAGATAATAATAACTTCCCACTGCTCTTTCTTTCAGCATCTGTACAAGGACAGCTGGGAGAAACATAAAGCTACTGGCTACAGTTTGCCTCCTGACAGTGTGCCACTTCGTCATGCCAAACATTCAAATGATGTCCAAAGTGAGGTAAAATCTTCCTATCTTTGAAAAATCTCACAGATTTCAGATATTTGCCATGCTCATCCTTCATCAAAACCCATCCAAATTCTTATTGCAATGACCTAGTCAAATTTATAATTTCAGTGGTCCATTTTCTTTGTAAGTATGCAATTGCAATAATTTTTTCTTAATCTTCCAACAAATGAGGACACTAAAAATACTTCACAAGTTAGAAGAAGAAAAGATGATCAAGGCTGATATTTACATATCTGTGTTTTCTCTCTTTTAGCTGAAATATAAGGCGGATTATGTCATCCAAAGAGGCCATTATGTTGGAGTCAATAATATGAGAGAGGATCCAAAACTAGTGTGGTTTGAGCATGCTGGCAAGATTCAGAATGACAGATTATACAAAGAATCCTATCATAAAACGAAATCCCATGTTCATATACCACCAGATATACGCTCGGTCATTGCAGCCAGAGACTGCCAGCACATTGTCAGTGAACTTCCATATCGTCATTACCTTCATGAATGGACATGTCACCCTGACCAAAATGACTGCATCCAGGCAAAAAAAGCCTATGATCTTCAAAGTGATGTAAGTATTATTATTTATTCAAATTGCAGCCACCAAGCTCTAGTGGACTTTTACTGAAGTTATTTTTTTTTACAAGTCAGACTTAAAAATATATCTAAGAAAAAGGACTAGAAAAATAAATCAGGCACCTTTTCATAGATATAAACTGTTCTTCTCATAGTTTATTAATGTTTCAGAACCTTTATAAATCTGATCTTGAATGGCTCCGTGGCTGTGGTTGGATTCCATTAGATTCGGTGGATCACCGAAGAGTAAAGAATGCTCAAGACTTAATAAACAAGGTAAATTATTGTTTTATACATTCATAACAGCATCCTATTCCTTCCCTCAAGGATAACTATGATTATCTCATGTTTTTCTACAGAGAATCTACACACAGGAAGCCATTGATAATTTTGAGCATTTCACATCCGTTGAAGACACTCCAGATGTGGTTTTGGCAAAGGCTAACTCAATCATGCAGAGTGACGTAAGCATTCTTTAAATCAGGATGGTTATATAAATAATATAATGTCTGTGTGTGTCTGTGTGTGAGAGAATATGTATTTTAAGATGACATACTATAATTCTTTCATTGTTTTGCTTGTTCCTTGTATCTAGTGTTAACTATTCTGTAAATTGAGGGTTGAATTAATATACTGTTCTCTAATATGATGTTATTTAAAACAAAACCATCAATATTAAAGCAGTTACATAGACTCTGCAATGCTTTTAAAAATATAATCCATGTTTGAGTCCAGAATAGCTGTGTGAAGATTAATGACATAATTCCTGTGTAGCTATGATTTGGTTTATAGCTTTGGTCTCTTTCATATAGAAAATAGACACACATATATAAAAGCAATAATATTTTATAAAATTTTAAAAATTAGCAATAATAATTTTTTTTAAAAAAAGCAATAAGATTTTATAAAATTTTAAAAATTAACAATTCTCTGTTGCATTCTAAAGTGATCATCATTCTAGATATTCAACATACTGTATCAAGTTAGCCTTAAACTCAACCTCTTGTAAATATGAGGTCTGAATTTTAACATTGCTTTTTTTCTGTTTAGCTGAAATACAAAGAAACCTTTAACCTTCAAAGAGGCCACTACATCGGTTCTGATGACACACCAGCCTTGAGTCATTCTAGACAGATGGCAAAACTCTATAGTGATGTAAGTTTCTTGCTATCTTGTATTTCAAATCATAAAAATTCAAGATCTCTTGTATTAGTAGAAAGAAATCTAATCTGGGGAAGTAGATTTTTGATGTAAACGCCTGCTGGAACATCACTTTCCCCTGCATCCCATATATACATCCCATTAATTCTGAACCAGCAATTATTTTCATTGTAACATTTTAGGACTTAAAGTACTTAAATATTATTCATCAATATTATTTAAATGTACAGTTTAGATAAAATCTATAAGTAATAAATTTTATGTGGGCTAGAATAAACTCTATTTGATTATCCACCTATGGTCTTTCAAATAGAGTATTAACTATGATCATTACAATAATTTAAAGAATCTACAGGCCAAGATAAAGAAAACAAGATGCACAATAGAGTTGCTGATATATAAATCAGAGGAAACCAAATAAGCAAGAATGAAGTCTTCAACAGATAATATCTCTTGAAGAAAACTTTATATTACATGGTACATCAAAAAAAATTGAAAAAATAGATCCGCCTACCGGCATACAAAGATCTGGCTTTTGAACAGAACAAACTGAGACACTGGATCTGAACCCATTTTTGTAGAATTTTTGGATTCCTCTTTAATAATGGTAGAAAATTCTCGCCATTCTAAGGGAAAGGGAATAAGATAAGCTGTAACGTAAGCTCTATATGTGTGTCTGCATAAATATCAAAGAGAATTGGAGAGAGAAATAATATTCTCACAAAAGACAGGGAAAAAACTTTTGTTTTTAAATGAGGCATCTACCCCCTTTGCCTCATCATTCCTCCGACTACAGGCTTGATGTCATAAAAATGATGAGTGAAATTCCAAATTGGGAAAAGGAGCCTGCTATTGCTTGAAGGGCACTTGCATTTCGAGCCTTTCTAACTTAATTTGTTGTATCTAATCTACCCCATTTGTCCCTTCTAGTTTGTGTACAAAGATGCTTGGGAATCAGGCAAGGCTATTGGTTACACTTTGCCTCCAGACTACATCCCAATTGTGAGTGCCAAGCATGCTGATTATATTAACAGCCAGGTTTGTATGAATTTTCTTTTGATTGTTATCTTTGTTTGTGGGACTTTTTAAAAAAAATTCTAACACCTTCTTTATTTGCCCTTTTCAGCTCAAATATAAAGCACTATTTGAGAAGCTAAAGGGCCATTATCTGGCTGGGAAACATATAAGGGACTTCCCAAGTGTGCTCCATTCACTTGCTTTCCAAAAAATACGGAGTGTGGTAAGGACTTATTTTTGGCTTTTCTTGGGTGGTAATTCTCCCAGCATAATATAAAGAGAGGAAAACATGTCTGATCATTGGTGATGAGGTTAAGGCCTTGGAAGACAATGAATACATGCTAAGGTTGTGCTTACCATGCTGCTCATTTCTTTGGAGCAGCTCTGAAATTGACCTTGGCAATTTATATGCTGTCTTTATTTGGTGGATTAGAGACCCCAGAAACCCCTTATCTGCTGATATTTTCCACTTTTCACTTGTTTTCCAGTTGGCTTACAGGAAGAATTATGAAGACACGAAGGCACACATTCACATCCCAAGTGACATGATCAATCATGTGCTGGCTAAGAAATGCCAGTATATCCTCAGTGACCTTGAATATCGAACCTACCTGCATCAATGGAACTGTTCACCTGAAGAGAATGATGTGGTGATGGCTAAAAAAGCTCAGGAAATTCTAAGCGATGTTAGTAACAGTTTGTTTACTTTGTTTGTTTGTTTACTTTGTTTTTTGTTTACTCACTGAGAAATGATTCATTTATTGCAAATCAGCAATCAAGTATCAGTATTCCAAAATTTTTGCTTTATATGCTGGCATAGTACCGTATGATTATGAAATAACCTACACAGTGTCTTCATGGGCTTTCATTGGATAGCACTTTTGTATGCAAAGGAAGTCTGCTGTAAATTGAAGATAATAAAAATCTTGTGCAGTGTCCAGCTTCCCTTCCTTGCCCAGTTGAAACCAATCCTGGAGATTCTGCTATCCTAACCCCATTAAGCACATGCATGGGACACAGTTATTTGTATATATATTATGTGTATAGATGCCTTTCAGAGGTCTCTCTCATACACACAATAAAAAAGTGCAAGGTCAGGACAAAATAAATTCAATTAAGAAATATTGTTGTTGTTCAGTCATGCAGTCGTGTCCGACTCTTCGCGACTCCATGGACTACATTACGCCAGGCCCCCCTGTCCTGCACTGCCTCCCGGAGTCTTC
>JANHZU010005112.1:313375-323623 GCA_032468055.1 Acrochordus granulatus | reverse complement strand
TGAGCTTGGGAAGACTCCGGGAGGCAGTGCAAGACAGGGGGCCTGGCATAATGCAGTCCATGGGGTCGCAAAGAGTCAGACACGACTGCACGACTGAACAACCACAAGTCTGGATAGTGCAGACCCAAGCCATCACACCTTCTGACAAATGTACATATTATACCTGTATGCAATATTTGTCATGTCTCTGGTGTTATTTTTACGGGAATTCTGTCTTAGATAATGAAAATTGATTGATCAATTGTATACTTTCAGGGTTGATGTTGACTCTTAGTGACCACATAGATTTTCTCCATGATGATCTGCCCCTAACCTGGATCCTGAGGGCTTCCAATGATGTATTTATCACCATGTAAATGGTTCAATTATCTTGCCTTCTGGTTGTCCTCTTCTTCTTTTTCCTTCCATCTTTCCCAGCATCAAAGCCATCTCCAGAGGGCCAATCTTCACATAATGTGTTCAAAGTATGATAATGTCTGCCTGATAATTTGAGCCTCCAGTAAGAACTCTGAGTAGATTTATTCAAATAATAAATTATTTAATTTGATTTCTGTGAATTGAAGGCTTTGCTATTGTCACTAGACAATAAAAATGTTTATGTGTGTGTCTCTGTCTGTGTGGGTATTTAAAAAGTTATAATCTTTGTTTTTATTTGTTTTCTTTTTTTAACCTGAATAACAGAAAAAGTATAAGGAGGATGCAGAGAGAACCATGCCATATTACGTTTCTGTGCTAGAGACTCCAGAAATACAGCGGGTTCGGGAAAATCAAAAGAATTTTAGCATGGTATGTATTCATATACTCATGAATTATAAGAAATCAAACAGTGCTCATGTGAAATGCAATTTTCCTTTCCTATATTAGAAAGGAAGCCTAGAGGGAATAAACATTTTGGATTTGATTGTTCTGAGCTTTAGCTACTTGAATTTGAAATAGGTTGCTGATGCTTTTTTGACCATTCTGACAAAGTTCCAAGCTCACAACTATCAGTGATGTGGATCATCTAGGTAAAAAAAGAGCACACAGATTCCAGGTGTTTTCCAGAGATAATTACCTCTATTCCTAAGGTAGATTCTTGCTTACAAAGAAACTTAACATTTCATAATGCTTAATTTTAATGACATACCAGTATTTGACTGCATCTGGTTTATCCATTTTGAGCAACCTTTACACATGCTGCTGTAGATGTATTTTCCATATATCTCCTGTGCCAGTTTATAGATTTATTTATTGACACAAATTATTTACTTAAGCAAATATAATATTCATTCAGCAAATGGATTTAAACAATGGACATAACATTATCATCTCCACAAAAAAAGAACTAGAAGAATTGTGCTGAGAAATGTTAGAGGTCCTTTGGTGTTCAATCTTGCTTTTGGACAATGAAGATTTCTGGATTTGCATGGTGTATGGACCAGCTGAATGAAAATAATGAGCTTTCAGAATCAGATTTCAGAATTACTAACATCAAAAAAAAAGTCAACCAGTAAACAAGAAGATGAATTCTTCTTGGGGCAAGAACACAACAGCCGAAACTGCTGGTCTACCAGGCTGTTCCCAGTTGTTTTTTTAAGCCAAATTCAAAAATTCCAGTTCAGATTGCAGTAGCTGGGCTTGTGCTTAGGCCATCCTATGGTTGACTGGCCTTTCTCCTGTTTCTTGCTCTTCTTACCTGCTCAGGATAGGCAGGCTCACTGGCTAGCTTTTGTGTGGACCAGTGCCTGGACTTTCTTTTTAGGGGTTATTCCCTTCTTACTAGTCCCTGTGCCTTTCCTTGGCTTTCCCAGAGATCTGCATATAACACATAGCTACCTTCACATTCTCTCCTTCCCACAGTATCTTTGACACAAAAGCAGACCTTTCTTCTTTTGTCCCCTTACAGCACCATGGTAGCTCTGATGCTACAATCAAAGCAATAGGGGAAAAGTTGCTCTTTCACTTCTATTTCCTCTCTAGCTTCAGGGAACCTTTGAGGCAAGCAAGAACTGATAGATCAACTTTACAACACAGTAATGTTTCCATCTTGCAATTTAAATATGTTTAAAAAATAATAAAGGGGAAGAAGGGAAGGGAAGCTTTGCAGGACTGTGAGCAGAGGGTAAAAAACAAGTAAAGAATGTTTCACCTGCCTGGCAGAAACCAAAAAGTATCCATAGGGAGATATGAGAGATGAATGGCTTCTGGAGTTGTGGATCATCCATTGACATAAGGGCCACTGCTGGATCAACCAAAATATTATTTAAAAAACAAAACAAAAAAAAAACAACTGCTGACCAACAGAAACCAAAGCTGCCCAGGACAAAAAAAAAACTGCCCAGGAGAACAGCTGCTGAAAGGCAGAGCTGTGCAGGAATTGCAGCCAATAAAAACTGGTTTGCTCCTGAGGTAGAATGAAGCTCTGGAAGCCATGTATCTCATGGACCTCAGAAGCTCAGGTTGGAAAGGAGCAACCTGAATCAAAGGTAGGAAACCGAGGTGCAGGGGGCACTTGCAGTGGGCTGGGAGAGGGAGGAGGGAGATGTCATCTGTTTTTGCACTCAGGGAACAATGAGTGGCCTGTACTGATGATGGGACAAGAAGAAATTTGTTTTTAGACTGATGCACTGAAAAACAGGTATTCTCTTAACAGCTTCAATATCAACATGATCTACAGGACAGTAAAGGAAAGATCACAGCTGTAAATGAAACACCAGAAATATTACGTGTTAAAGAAAACCAGAAGAATTTCAGCTCGGTAATTTTATATTATTTAGCAAATTATGGTTTCCTTTTTATGTCTTATTTTGCTAACATACCCCATTTTTTTCTCTGATACAAATAAAGCCTCTTGTGTAATACAGCTCTGTGTAACTGAAAGATTGCTAGCAGCTACATCTCTCTCTCTCTCTTTCTTCTGTTCTTCCTTCAAAAGCCCCACCCTACATATGAAGCTGGGACTTCGCACGAGTTATTGATAAGGGACTTTACCCATTCATTGTTTCCAATGTGGTATGACATGAAAATCTGATGACATAAACATATGATTTTAGCAATGTAAATCAGGGACAGAGGGTTGAAATCTTCCCACACTAAAATTCCAATCTAAAGTAAAAAGATGCAGCTGTTACATACATTTTTAGAGTAATGTCTGTTTTGATGGTCAACTTTTATGAAGCAAAGTGGTAGTGGGTGAGGAGGAAGGGTTAGTGTTACTCTCATTACAGGGAACTGTACTTGCCCATTACATCAAGAATGGGAAATCAATCAATTCCCATGACAATCACCTTGTTGCTGGACTATAACTCCCAGCAGCCTTTGCTAGGACGGGCAATGGTGATGGCTGCTGGGTTTTATAAAACAGTCATGTCAGGAGGGCCACGCTTCCAACTTCTGCCTTATACTCAGTTTCTTTTAACAGTTATTTTAGCAATGCAGTAACTTGGGTACAACAGATATGGCAATAGTATTTTGACATAGCCCCCATGTCTTTTTTTCAAACACTACTTCTAAAAATCAGAAAACCTCCAGAACTTAATTTGCCATAATACAACACCTTGTGAATTATAAAGCAGATATTTTGCTTATGTATTTGCAAATGAGTCTTTGTTTTTGGGCCACAAAATGTGCCTAATACTTTTACCTGTATATCTTTATGCCAAATATTGCTTCTTGTTGTTGACCTGACTTCTTTCCTTTTATACTGCTTGAAATTAGAACTATCAGTGCATTGTCCATACAAACACCGTCAAAGGTAGTACATGTGACTTAGAAACAAGATTTGGGCATGATTGCTTTTTATTGACAAGTGATGAAATCGAAGTTCTGATGTTTTGTAGTCCTTCTATATTTGATTTTGTTGTTTTGCTTTAGGTGTTTTATAAAGATATCGTTGGAACAGGAACAGCAATTGAAAAAACACCAGAGATACAGAGAATTAGAAAAACCACAGATGCCATAAGCACGGTACAAAATCAAGCTTTTTTTAAAAAAGCAATCTTAGCTGTGCTGTTTTAACTTATAAAACTCAATGCCATCTATACTAATATTTGCTATTGTACTGAATGGAATTAAAATATAATTAAATTGGAACTGAAAGGGATTAATGTATGCTGAATCAACAGTTAAATGTACTTAGAGTAGATTCAGTACAATCAATGAGATTAAATTTGGAAAAAAACTGGATTTGATCCATAATTCTTACTTTAATGGCTCTATAGTATGTATAGCATTCCATGTCTGTCAAGACACCATCAAACTCTGAAGACAACAGCTTCTTTCAGAAAGGATTTCTTGTCTCCATTGCAGACTCTTTTATACATACAATTACATGAAGTAATGGCTTATGTCCTAGATTTCAGTGAAGAAACTATTAGGAATGATGTAAACTATCCAGAATTGGATGGCAATCTGAGAAATACCAGCATTCACCACAAACAGAAGAAATGCTTAGAGCCCTGCATCAACTGGGTTGATCATGTATCCCACAAATCCATTTCCACTGTCAACCAATATAGCCTTATATATAAGTCAAGCAGCTGTGGTGAAGGAGAACTTTTGTGGTAAATAGATACATGTTTCATCAGTGCACATTCAAGCAAGATCAACATGAGGAACCTCTGGCTTCCAGATGCTGTACTACAGCTACCAGCAGCTAAGCCAGCATGACAAAGATAAAGGAGCCTTAATTCAAAACCTCTGGATGACCTGTGAAGTAGATAGTTTATACTAAGGCAGTCTCTCCCAAGCTGATGTCATGCAGTTATTATAATTTTGTAACTAGCTTAGTTGAAACTATCTCAATCACATCCAGTAAGGAAAAAAGTTGTTTTACATGTTAAACATAAAATCATTTCATAGTTATGGAAAATAAAGCTGTTTCTAGTTTAAAGATTTCAACACAGGAAAATAATTTCTATTTAATTATCTATAGTTTTTTAGTGTTGTTTCTTTACTTTCTTCTAAAGTTTCCTTTATGAGGGATTTTCCACAAGGGTACATGTTAAGCTTTAAGATCCTACAAATATATAAACCTTTAATGACAACTGTTTTCTCTGCTCTCTTAAGTGAGATGAGCTGGATATGTACTGTGAGTCTCATATACATGACACTATTATCTGGTCTTTCTCTTGACTACAACTCTGTAGATTAAGTACAAGGAACACATTGGAAAAGGAACTCCCATTCCTGACCTTCCTGAAGTAAAACGTGTCAAGGAAACACAGAAGCACATCAGCTCGGTAGTGGCTAAAATTTTCTTCTCTTTTGATAACGAGCTGTATAAAAATGTCATGCTACGATTGACCATACTCAGCTGCTGTTTATTCCGCTTGCTAACACCTACTAACATCATCTCCTATACCTTTAAAGGACATTCTTCTCATTTTATTCCATTTTAAAGTTCCATTTGGTTTAATACCTATTGTATATAAACCTTGAAAGGAGAATATATACATTTTTAATATGGAGCAGATGAGGATGAACCAAAAGATGGCTTGTCAGGCAGAAAAGTCCAAATGGGGATGGGACAGAATGGAATTAGAAATATAACGACAAACTAATTGATGAAGTATCTTCTGTAAAAGTACTCCAAAATTTGCCACTTGCTTAAGGCAAGTAGCTTTGGCTGCCTATAAGCCAGGGATGTTTAGACAGTATATGTGACAGGCTCCTGGATTTACTTAGATATATCTGGGCACCATCGTAATACAAGAAAATTAATACTTATCCATATGTATTGTATCAGACTGTGAATTCTGCACTGCTTAATTAGCTGGCTTATTGGTTTGTGGTAAGCTGATTCCAGTCTTCAAATCAACTTCTGCAATACCTCTTGAAATCTGAGCTTAAGAATCAATTATTTGGAGATTTTAAATTCTACCATACACCACAGTGTATGGAATTTAATTTTCTATCTTATTCTGCATGGTAATCAAATCAAATTACATGGAGAAAATATCTATGTGGTCACTAGGAACTGAAAACAACTTGATGGCACATTATCAAATCTTAACTGGACATGCATTAGGGTGCTTATTTGAAATACTGAAGCAGATTAATAAACTGTACTATCGCAACAAAAGTTTAAAAAGCAGGCATCTGGATTGGATTTTTCAAGTAGAAGACGTTTCACCTTTTATCCAAAAGGCTTTCTCAATTCATGATATAACTAGCATATTGATGAGAACAAGAATCCAACTTCTTCAAATGGATTCTCTGGCTGGGATCACAACTCTCTTTGGCCATGCTGTAAGAATTCTCATGCAGAAAAAACAAGAAATGCAGGCATTTGAATGTAGTTGGTGGGAAAAGTTTTTGGGACTAAGAAGGATATCACACTATATGGCACTGTATCTCACAGATTTGTTTGCTGTGGTTAAGAAGTAAACATAAATAGAATAATTCATTCAGAATGTACTGCAGTTGACTGGCTCAGATCTATTTTCTATGTTTACTAGTCTCCCTATCAGTTATTCTACTGCAAAATGTTGCTGTAAGGAACTCTCCTATTCATTGTTGTTTTTTATTTGAGTACAACAGTGTTTATACACTACTGACTGGAGATTATTAACAATCTAAAGTTGAGATAATTTATATAATTTAAAGATGAGAAGAAAAATAAATTTACAGTATATCACTATATAAACTATGATTTCCAAAATATTAATATTGATAAGCATAAAGTTGTTAAATTTTACATCTAAAGTTAAAAGTGGCATTATAATAATTGCAAAATACACTAAATTATTGTTTTATAATAAAGATTTCTATCTTAAGCTTAATACTTAACACCAAAGTTCCATTGTATTGTTACTTATTGTTTGTGTATATTAAAAGAAAAAAAGAAATAACAACAAAAATAAAGTTTTTAAAAAGACTATTTGGTTTCTAACTTCCCCCATTTTGTGCCTCTACCAACTTGCAGGATTTATAAGCATTTGCTCTAGGCTCCCTTAGAGGCTATAATGTACTGTATATGTTTGTATTTACTGAGTTTTGTATATACAGGAACCATTCTTGCTTGAATTTGGTTAAACCTCTGTTGTGAATATGTACTGATAATTTTGCCATTGCTGTATATTATTGAAGTTTAAGTTCCCAATTAGATTTCATTGGAATTAACAATAGAAGAGAATATATATAGCTCAGAATTGAACTGTGGAGTACTTGGTGCTCTCTAAGCTTGGCTGTTTGCTTGCAGATGTTTCATTATCTGATTAGTTACTATCGTCAGTGATTCTCAGAGTGTTCTCCAGTGTTCTGAGCATCAGATGCTCAGGCATCCTGAATTGCACCCAGAAACACAATGGTAACTAGTGCAGCTCACATAATAGTAGTGCTGTGTACACTACCCATGCAGCCAAATACTGCACCAGCCGAAGTTTCAGAAAGTTCTTTAAGGGCAGCCTCATGCAGAGAGAGTGTGTTGTAGTAATCTAGGCAAGAGGTTACGAGTATACGGGCAACTCCTATACCTAATGCTGGACAAGCTGTAAAATTAACTGTCAGTGAGTTTTTGGAGCTTATCTATGAAAACAATGGGATATTTTATTCTACCTTTTTAACATTTATACACAAGTGTCAGTAAATGTCGGTCGATAACTCAAGTTTGAGACCAGGTGCCACGTAATGGGATGAGCTCCTGTTATTCACCCCAGCTCCTGCCTACCTAGCAGTTCAGAAGCATAAAATGCAAATAGATAAATAGGTACCACCTCGGTGGGAAGGTAACAGCATCCATGTGCCTCGGCATATAATCATGCCAGCCACATGACCACAGAGGTATCTTCAGATATTACAGCCTCCCTACTGTCCCACAAGTTGGTATATTCGAGATCTGCTGGATACTACTCCCATTTTCTCAAGTCAGCATCACCAATGGAACTGTATCCAGCACATGGAAGAAGCAACAACTTATGGATGGATGCTTTATGTTATTTCATACCATGAATAGAACTACAATAATAGCAGATAAGCTTTTGATTTGTACAAACAAAAGTTGGTATCTTCCACATATTTTCCATAACACAAGGAATAAGCACTTAATTTTCTTTGGTACAATTACAAAAACCACAAAGTAGGTGCACTAAATCTCTGTTACCACATTGTTTTTTTCTCTTTTTTCACATTACTGATTCATTAAAGAATAATTATAATAAAAATGCACATAGCTCTTAAAAACAAATTGAATGTTTCAGGATATGCTTTTTTCTAAAGCTATCACATTTGTTTAGAAATAAAATTTAGTTTGCTCAACAGATCATGAGAAATCTAAACACAGATCAGGAAGCTACACTCCATACTCCAGATGGCAAAGGAGTAAGACAAAGCTGTAAACTTTACTCTCTTTTTAATTCAATCTGTATTGGGAGATGATTGGGAAATGGTGAGTGTGGGTTTAAAACTGAAGGATAAAATATTAACATCTGCACTATGCTGCTAATGCTACTTTATAGCTGAAAATTCAAATGATCTACAAACTCTAGTTAATGAAAAGTTGATTTATTTATTAAACTTATTCACTTTCCATCTTACTACGTGGGTGGCTTATTGATTATAACAGTGATTAAAATTAGGCCACAATTTATATCTATATCTTTAGAGGATGATGATGATGATTTAGATTTGTCAAACACTCAGCCAGATGTTTTGACTGGATTTGGCATTTTGGTCTACCTATCAAATTATTGTTATAAAGGTATTTATAATAATTGGTATTTCTGATACACACACAGACAAGCACACGTATATTCAGTTTTTATAAAAATCAAAAAAGGTAAACACAATGCAATATAATGGTACAATGAAATAAATACTATAAAAAAGTTATAGTCATAATACATTATTGATTACAATTAGCACATTACAGTAGCAGCAACTGTTAGTCAAGGACACTAAGAGTACTGTAATTGTCAGTGGAAGTATTGCATAGTTCAAGACTACAGAACCTCAATAATTCCCTCTTTTAGAGAACAGTGATATTGTCCCATGTACAATAATTTTGTACAGTATTTAGAAACCTGACTTCACTGAAAGGGTAGCACAACTCCAGAAGCACCACTATGGCCCAGAAAGCCTAAGCTCTTCCATTAGCCCTAGTTTTGGGGAGAGGATGGCTGGTAGCCAATATTAAGTAATTCAAGCCTAAATTTGAAGGAAGATATCTTATTTGCCTGCTCTTCTAGATATAGTTTCAAAAAAAAATCTGATCATTCTGAATGCAACGTATAAGTTTAATTTTGTAAAAATTGTAGACCTGGATACCAAATACCGCTTGCACACACTCCCTTTGCATGGTTAAAACACACTGAGCCAGCATATTCACCCTGCTGAATGTTTTACTTATTTTTTTCCTTTCAGCTGTTATTTGCAAATTATCATTCTGAGTTCTCTTCAACATGAAAAAGAAAACCAAGAGAAGTTAACCTTAACTCTGCAAAGTAAGAAGTATTAACCAGACTTATAAATCCTTGAAGAATTTTTTTGCTGTAACAAATTATCTCATTTTAGTTGAGATGTTATTATAGAAGAGGATACATTAGCATAAAATGGCATGTTCTTCTTGGCTCATCTTAGATTACAATAAAACGGCCAATTTTCAGACTGCTCTTTATCCAACCGTATTGCTACATAAATGACTTTAATATAAGAACAGAATGGGGGGAAATGTCCCCCTTTCTCCTCAAGGAAAGTACATTCCTAATTTAAATTATATAACTGACAGCTGGGTATATTCACAATGAAAATAACTGACAGCTCTTAAATTCTACTGAAAGTCTTATTTATGGAAATTTCACAGCAAGTTTTCTGCTTTATCTTGAAAGTAAAATGGGCTGTATAAAGCAATGATTAGTAATCTTCAATATCCCAAATCTCTTTTTTTTAGGCCTGCATAGTTCCCTCTGAGAAATTTTGCTTGAAATCAGTGGTATAAGCTCCACACGTCACCCTCTAAAATCCCAGGAAGAGAACATAACAAGTACATCTAAACACAGTACCTTTGGCTTCTTTGCCCTGTCTGCTGCAGCCTTCTTAGTCTGTGATATTTTGGCCATCAAAAGATTACCTACTAACTCAGTGGAACTGGTTAGTAGAATCCCATCCACATTTGAGGGTTATGCACCCATTTAGCATAACATTAATGTATCCTGTCTGTAAAAGATGGGTTTAGATTAAACTATAGCTAAACAGTAATAATCCCCCCAGTGAGGCACCACCTTGCTGTGGTTGGGGGGCTTGTGTGCTCTAATGAAGATGAGAGCTCTGCCA
>JANHZU010005112.1:298358-313275 GCA_032468055.1 Acrochordus granulatus | reverse complement strand
CAATCCAGATGCCTGCTTTTTAAACTTTTGTTGCGATGCAATTACCCTGGACGAGTGAGAGTCTTCACAGACAAACAGTACTATATTGTGCCACAGATTTGTCTGGAAAACAAGGAAATTATGATTGACCATGGAAACTTCAGTGAGGGTTGTTAAGTTAGTAATAATATAGCATCTATGAAGAAACCATATAGCCTCAGCAATAGGTATTGTCTTCTCCTTCCTTGTTTTCTATACTTATTTTCTTTGCAAGGGGGATCAGAAAAGTCAAAATGACCACCGTGACTTATAGAAGACTTGCTTCTTTTTACAGGTGCATACATGGTGCAAACTTCAATTATTATTTTTGTGGTTGGTTGCACAGTCAGCCGGTTGTTAGACTGGATTTGGCATTTTTATGTACCTATTGAGTCCTTTCCAAGAATTTTTAAAAATGTCTTGTAACCTCCCAATCTAATGGGTTCCAGCTGTATGATCACATCTTGATTTTTTTTGATCCTTCCCTCTTTGACTGAGCTTTTCACCAGCTAATTAATTTTAAAATGTGTTTTTGCAAAATCTGGTTCCACCAGATGTGTGCATTATGTATTTCATGTTCTAACTTCAAATTTACCTTTTTTCAGATTTTTTTAACTCATTGAATGTTTAACTCTAACTGTATTTTTGTCTGTGCGAGGAAAAAGGCATCTTTTTAAAGGAGTGAAATGCAGGATTTTTATGTTTTTTTTTAAATGCAAGGACTTGGTGTTCTTTTTTCTTTTCATTTTTTAAAAATAAAAATGTGTGAGACCATTTTGATATTATGCAGTGTTTAAATCTCATGTCTACTTCTTTTTTAAAAAACTTGGCCTGATATTATGTTAAAGGGTGCTTTATAAGATTGAAACACAATTCTTATTAGTTCAAGTACTTTAAGTCTGACCCTAAAAGGAATTTTCCAGATATGGGCTTCTCACATTAAAAAAATAACAAAGAATAAAAGGGAATTTTACAGTTCCAGGGTTTTGTCATCTTTTCTCCCCACCTGGAGGCCTATGAAAGCATTTAACTAAAGCAAAATGTTCAGTGGAGTACAGGTAATCCTTATTTAGCAGCCACAATTGGGACCAGCAACTCTGGTGTTAAGCAAAACGGTGACTAAGTGAAACATCATGATGTTATGATTTTATATCATCTTCCCTTTGCTTTACAGACCTGCCAAGTTGTAACCACAAGGACTGGTCACAAGCATTACTGTTGTAACTGTGAACACTCACTAAATGAGACAGTCATTAAACAATAACTTTTTTTCCCCTTCTATTCAATTGTGCCTGATTCTCAGAGACTGCCTGGACTTACCCAATTTTCTTGACAAATTTTCAGAAAGTTTTCCACTGCCTCCTTCCTAGGGCTGAGAGAAAGTGACTGGTCCAAGGTCACCCAGCTGGCTTTGTGCCTAGGGCATGGCTAGAAGTCACAGTCTCCTAGTTTCTAGCCTAATTCCTTAAGCTCTACACCAAACTGGACTACCTGTACTACAAACTACACCTTTTCTATTTATGGCATTCCCTTATGACACAGCATGCAGTGTTTTCAAAACAGAATAGAAACATTCCTACAAGTGCAACTGGGTGTGGGGAGTGTGTGTGTGCTGGGATATGTGTGTGTATGAACAGTATGTATGTGTACATTTAAATATGAAATAAGTGTGTTAATCAACATTTGCATTGCTCCTTAGTGTTTTCTAACAGTTGTGCGATTTCTTATCTTAGTGGGTGTTTGTATTCTGCAGGTTATGTACAAAGAGAATGCAGGGCAAGGAACTGCAGTACCAATTACTCCAGAAATAGAGAGAGTCAGACGCAATCAAGAACACGTTAGCTCGGTATTTTTCAATAAAATTAAATCTACTTTAACATTTTTTTAAAAAAAGAATAATCTCTAACTACCATATTTATTTTCTATTACATCCCATTTTTGTGACTCATCTTCCTTCCTAACTTTTAACTTATTAAAACCTTTATGCACTGTAAGATACATTTTAAAACATAAACAAAATATACTTCACTCCTATAAAATTAACATAGTATTAACTTCCATTTGCTTTCCTTAACTTGCTATGTCTGATTTCTTTTCATTCACATATTTAATGAATAATATTCTATTTTTTTTTTAGCTTTTTCTCTTTGCGGTACTAGTCCAAGCATGGGATTTAACCATGCACTGTTACTACCTACTACTAGTTGAAATTCGGCTCTGGATATTGCATTTCTTTGTTGGGGTCTTTTGTGGATACTTTATTGTACCCTCACAGGTGTCTTACAAAGAACATGTGGGCACAGGAATGGCCACTCCTGTTACCCCAGAAATGGAACGGGTCAAGCGTAATCAGGAGAACATTAGCTCGGTATAGCACAAAATATCTGTCAATACATAAGTTTAACTGTCCTGACCTTATGCTAACTTTTCCTTTAATTTTAAACCTTCCATGAGATTTTGAAGATCTCTTCCTCTTTGTTTTACTGATATCATGAGATGTGAACAATTAAAGCACTAACTACTTTTGTTTTGCAGTGATCTTTAACTTTTTTTCCTCATCATTTCTTTTTTATCTTCCTTCCTCTCCCTAAATAAAGAAATATGATTTCCCTTGAACAAAAGATATTTGGAGTACCTTCCCTTTACCCCAATAACAGGAAATCTTTCTAATAGCCTTTGGCATCTATGTGTTGGTACAATGCAAAATTATAATAACACTTTGATCCTAACACAATGTGCCCCAACAACCATTGTAAAATATTTTTTAATGTTCTTTTATTGCTAATCTTAATTTCTTTAATGATGCTTTGAGAATTTGTAATTCTGAACAAGAACACAGTTATAGATTTCCAAGTTCCAAACTCTGGTACAAAAGTCCATATGTACATGCATATGTAAATGCCAATATATGCCAATTATTCCTTATTGCAATATTGCATTAGATTCAAGCAATTCTTTATCCTCTCATTTCCAAATCATTTCTCAGTTCTTCAATCCTGTTGAACTCCACAGAAGGAATAACTTTTGTAGTAACAACTGCTCCATTGAAAGTAGCTTTCATTTATTTGACCAGAGAATATGAGGCTGAAGAAATATAATTAAGCTACATATTCTGAGAAGGCTACCTTTTTGTCCCCTATTCATAAATGCGTGTTGATCCTTGAACTTGGCAAGCAAGAATCTAATTCTAAATATATTTAACTTGTTGAAAATGTAGATAAAAGTGTGTTTGGGGATGGAGTTATTGTCCATGAATTGTCATATGATTAGAAATCACAACTCTCTTCCAAGAAGAGATCCTTGTATTCCACAAATATATTAGAGAAGACACAGACATCACCCCAAATTGTTTTTTCCCTTATGTTCTTTATAGAATGTAAAGAAACTAGAGGGTTTAAAGTATGCCTCAAATTACAATCACATGAAATTATTTGAATGTATTTAGTTATAGAGTGACTTTTCATATCCAATTTAGTAGAAACACTTTTAGGATGAAGATAAAGTGTATTTTTAAGAGACTTTTTCAAAGTTCTACAGACTTCCTAAAGAAAACTTATTTCATAAAGAAAACTGCAATGAATTACATTTCTTTGCTAATTTTTTTACATATACATTTCTTCTCACACAGGTATTATACAAAGAGAATTTAGGGTCTGGAACTCCAACAACTATTACTCCAGAGTTGGAGAGAGTCAGACGCAATCAAGAAATCTTTAGCTCGGTATTTTTGTAGTTAAAAATGCCCTTTAACTTCATTAAAATGGAATTAACTTTCAAAACTTTATGTTACTTATTCTGAGTAACATAAATTACCCATTATTTTTTAAAAATAAAGCTTTTATTTTAGTAATTGACTCATTCAATTACTGACTTTTTTGTTTACTTGCTTTTGCTTTTTATTTCTTGAATGATGGTGGATGTATTCCCAACTCATATTGATAGTTATTGTGAAAAGTATGGAAAGGCAATAAAATAACTCAGAACAAAATTTTGGCTCTGTAGATTGTAGGCTTAGGCTACAATCTGGCCAAAAATAAATAAAATTAATTTTGTTGGATTTCACTGAAAAAGCTTATGCTTTCTGTAGTCTGCTGTATATTCTTACAATGAATGGGGTTTACAATGGAACTTTGGATCCAATTTAAAGTTGCTTTCATTGGATAACATTTCATTACTTAATACTGTAATTCGACTGTGTGCATGAACTATGTACAGAGAATTTAATCACTGTATTCCAAAACAAAATGTTTATATAGTCTTGACTGTGATGGGATATTGTAATGTCTCAGGGCATTTCTCAACAAAGGCAACTTTAAGATGTGTGGACTTCAGCTTCCAGCATTCCCCAGACAACGTCTGGCATCTTAAAGTTACCAAGGTGAGAATCACTGATCTCTCAAAGGTATTTATAACTTCGGGCAAATAGGATTTAAACAAAGGAGTGGAAGGTCAGTAGACTAGCAGTTTGAAAGTGTGTAAAAATACAAGTAGATAAATAGATGCCACCTCGGTGGGAAAGTAACAGTGTTCTGTGAGCCTTGGTATATAGCCATGCTGGCCACAATACCACGAAAGTGTTTTAGGGCACACTGGCTCTTTGGCTAGAAAACAGAGATGAGCCTCGCCCCCTAGAGTTGCCCATGACTGGCAGGGGAAACCTTTACCTTTTATGTATGCAAAACACTGATAAAGAATGGCCCTCAGAGAAGCATAGAGAAGAGAAAAAAAAGGCTGAACAAAATTTAAAAAAAAGATGAAAGGGAAAGAGGCATCTAAAATAGTTCTGTAACTGAGGCTTGTTGATACCCCTCCTGTAGGAGAAACCATTTCTTACACTGTATACTATTTGTTTCATGCAGTGCAATTTTTAATTTTTGGGGTATAGTTAGTCCTCTGACTAAATGAGAGACCAAATGTAATGCTACCCTTACTCCAGGCCTACAGTATTATTATTTTTCTTATGTTTTATTGCATCCAATTTTTGGAGACTGCCAGGACAAATGGCTACAGTTTACTTTGCAAGATTTTTTCAAAGTGGTTTGCCGTTGCTTCTTCCTAGAGTTGAGAGAAAGTGACAAGCCCAAGATCACCCAGCTAGCTTTGTGCCTAAACTGGGATTAGAATTGACTGATTCTAGCCTGATGCCTTCACCCCTCCAAGAAATTGGCTCTCACAATAGAATATCACCAAGTAAAGAACAAAAATAGAAGTGACAGTCAATAAAAGTCAATAAATGAAATCCCAGATTTATGATTGTGTGAGAGTAGCAGCCATGTTTCAAGGAATATCACTAGTCTTATGCCATGTCTGTTCAAATCCTAGTTTCAGCATAATGATGTTCAGTAAAACCTCAGCTTTGTACTTCTAATAATGCAAAGTTCCCTTTTGACTCCATTCAAATTAACATTTGAATCTTGGTTAGATGCTATATATATAATTCACTGATCTAAGTAATATCCAATCTATCAATATAGTTAATTTTCCAATGAGTTTATTTTTGTTCACTATTTTTGTATTCTAATATTCTGGAATATTGTTAACCTTTCTGTTGTCCCTGGGATACTGTTAACCATCTGGAATATAATCACAACTGTGCTCCTTTTTTTAACTCCCTTGATTCTTTTAAAAATAATTTATTTAGTGTAATTTAAATTGTAAAACACAATATGGTCTAAATCTCCAATTGGATGATCAGGGTATATAGTATGTACTCAGATGAAGTTTAATGAAAAAATGAAAAAAAATGCAACCAATGTAGATATACTCAGAATAAAATACTGGAATCATTTTTTTTTTAATGATTCATAGCTGGGTCTCACTTCCATCACTTTAAGTTTACCATATGTCCTATTTCTGCCAAAAAAATAACTTTATTATATCTTTTGTAGTGGTTTCTTTGCTTAGTACTGTTGGCTGATTACCGTATTATTTTAGCATAGCAAAGAGAAACCTTAATTTAATCAATGTGGCATAGTTAGAAATATCCAAAATACTGGATAATCTTTATATCAGTTCTGCAATGCAGCATTCCTTGCTCTCTAAAACTTCAACTGCAGCCTCCCCCACCACGTTATTTTTAAATATTCAAATATGAAAGATGTCATGCAAAAATCTTCTGATCTTGAGTAATATTACTGAAATCTCATGATATTTTGAGCATTTGACAAAATTGCATGCTGATGTCCAATATCTTTACATGTTTCCAACTTGTTGGACCAATCTTTTCTACTCTAAAACCATCCAGGGATTGGAGTGGGGAGATACCAAAACAGGCAAGATAGTGGCTGCAGCCCATTACCAAAGCCTCACCTCTTTACTCTTTATACATGGGTGCAAGATTGATCCACATACAAAAGAGACAAGGCTTGGATCATGCCACCATATTGCCATCTTGGAGTCTTCGGATTTCAGCGGCTTATAAATTTAATAAATAAATAAATCTTTTTATGTTTTGACTTCCTTGAACATATCACAGTTTAGAGTCACCAAAAATATTTCCCAACTACAAAATATGCTACAATATGCCATGTACAGTTAAAAATAAGAATTACAGAGTAGAAAAAAACGTAAAAGGATAAGAAAATTTTGAAACAACTGTATAAATCTCCCACATAAAATCAATTTTAATATTATTAATTTTAATCATTCATTCATAGTTTGTAATGGGTTTATTAGTTCTATGGCCATGATTCATCTGGTAGGTATCTATTGAGCTTAATCAGAATATAAACCACATTCTTACATTTTTCTGAGAGAAGTTAATATTTCTAGTGTATGCAGGACAATTTTCCAAATAAATAATTTTATTTATTTATACATAACTTTGTGCATTATGCATTAGATTTGCTAGCAGGATAGAAAAAGCAAGAAACCACAAAAAGAATATTGTGGAAATAGGACTTGGAAAAGTTCTCATAATTTGAAACTCATCCCCAGGAGATTGAAGACCAACACTGTTGGTATATTTGAACTGACTGCTGTTTTTCATTCTTATTTTTGTTTTGTCCTACCTTTTATCATGCAGGTCCTATACAAAGAAAACGTAGGGACAGGTACCCCGACTCCTATCACTCCTGAGATGGAGAGATTCAAACACAACCAAGAAATCATTAGCTCGGTACTTCTAGGAAACTGGCACTTTAATTCTATTTTGGTTTTAAGTAGCGTTCCTTCAATCACAGTTCCATCTTGCTGATGTCTTTTTTGTGCCTTCTATGAAACTTTGACATTTGATGTTCAATTTAGGATAGCATCATGTTGGAGTCTTTTTAACTATTCTTACACTTCAATGACTTGCCTCCAAATTATTGCCAGAATATAACACTCCATTTTCCTACCACTGGCATGTTCGAACTTCTGTGAATATTATACAAAGATACAAAAATGCACCTCCAAAGGATGATATTGTATGTAAAGAATACTAGTGCTTGTTTCTTGAAAAGAAAACTTATGATGCAACCATCTAGCAAAATGCCCTCATCTAAATCAATTGTTTAAAGCTTCAGTAACAAAATCCCATTATACTTATTGCTAGATTATTTGGCTGCACTTCTATCCCACAGGTGTTGTACAAAGAGAATGTAGGGAAAGCAACCCCAACCTCTGTTACTCCAGAGATGGAGAGTCAAACGCAGTCAACAACACATCACTCAGTATTTGAAAGAAGAAAAAATTGACTTGAATTATTTGAAATAAGTTGATGTGTTGATGACTTCTCTTTCTAACTTATCAGTATGCCAATTCATCCTCCAGAAAAAGCCTCCTTTCCTTGGAGTTCTTTCTTCTACCTAGTTGTACTATTAAGAGTTGACTCACAATTTTTAATTTTCAGCAGACATAGAATCCCCTCCCCCCCTTTTAACTTTTATATCTTCCTTATCCAATTACGTAATTTCCTCCTGTGGGTGTTGATTAAAAGTCTCTGTCCCAAATGGCAGGGAAATCCACAGCCAGCTAGCTTTCCTGGAAATTGGTGTGATCCATAAGCTATTAACATTTTTTGTAGGTAGATGAACATTGTTGTCTTGTGATTACTAGATACCTTTTTGTATCCTGTAGGTTTTGTACAAAGAGGACATAGGGAAAGGAACTCCTGTACCTGTCACTCCAGAGATGGAAAGAGTTAAATGCAATCAAGAATACATTAGCTCGGTATTCAGAAGAAGAGAAAATTGTCCTGAATTCTTTGAAATAGATTGATGCATTAATGACCTTGCTTTCTAACTATCAGTACTGCCAATCCATCCCTTAAAAGCCTCCTCTCCTTCAATTTTTTTTCTTTAATCTATGTATACTATTGCTACTAAGACTTGACTCACTACTTTTAATTTTCAAAGTACAGAGAAATTTTGCATTTTTAAAGCTTTTCCATCTTTCTTCTCCTACTGGATTATTTTCTCATGTGGGTGTTGATTATAGGTCTCTGCTCCAGATGACAATGAAATCAACAGCCAGCTAGCTTCATTGGAAGCTAGAGTGATCCAAGTATTAACATTATAAACGATTAATATTTCTAAGTGAACATTGCTATTTTGTAATTATTGGGTACCTTTTTTGTATCCTGTAGGTTGTGTACAAAGAAGATGTAGGGAAAGGAACCTCTATACCTGTCACTCCAGAGATGGAGAGAGTTAAACACAATCAAGAACACATTAGCTCGGTACTCAGAAAAAGAGAAAACTGACCTGAATTCTTTGCAATAGATTGATGTGTTAATGATCTTACTTTCTAACTATCAGTAATACCATTTCATCTTTTACAAGCCTCTTATCTTTGAAATTCTGTCTCCAGACTAAGTGTACTTTTGCGACTAAGACTTGGCTCACTTCTTTAATTTTTAACAAACACAGAATTCCCCCTCTCTTTTTGGTTTTTGCTTTTTCATCTTTCTTTTCCTACTAGATTTTTTTTTATTTTATGTGTGTTGATTAAAGTTCTCTATTTCAGACAACGCTGAAATCAACAGTCAACTGGCTTCACTGGAAGCTGGTACAATCCAATATTAACCACATTACCTATTAATATTATATTCTGATCACTGCTATTTTATAATTCCTGGATCCTTGTATCCTTCAGGTTTTATACAAAGAGGGACTGGGAAAAGGTACCCCTATATCTGTCACTCCTGAGATAGAGAGAGTCAAACGCAATCAAGAACACATTAGCTCGGTATTCAAAATAAGAGAAATTATACCTAATATTTAAAAAATAAGTTGTTGTGTTAATGATCTGTGCTTTCTAACTATTGGAATCCCAATTTTACCCTTAAAATAAAGTTCCTATCCTTAGAATTCTTTCTTAAACTTAAGTCTTGTACTGCTGCTGCTGCTACTAAGATATGATTATGTTTATTTTTCAGCAAACACAGCATTTTCACTTTCTTTTAACTTTTCTATCTTTCTTATCCTACTAGAGCATTTTCTTGTGTGGATGTTGATTAAAGGTCTCTGTTCCAGATGACACTGAAATCAACAGCTAGCTAGCTTCCCTGGAACTGATGTGATCCAATTATTAATACCATAAGCTATTAACATTTTTTGATGAATATTACTGTTTTGTAATTACTGGGTACATTTTTGTATCCTGTAGGTTTTGTACAAAGAGGATGTAGGGAAAGGAATCTCTACACCTGTGACTCCTGAGATGGAGAGAGTCAAACGCAATCAAGAACATATTAGCTTGGTATTTAAAAGAAAGAGACAAAGGAACAAATGGTTTAAAATAATATTAAATGTATTAGAGCTTTGTGTTTTCTAACCAATCTCCATCACCCATTTCTGCCTCTTGGCATAAACCATCTACCCTTTGAACTCTTTCTATAACTTCACTTTAACATGTTCCCAGAAAGATTTGATTTGCTACTTTTACTTTTCAGCAGTGTTTGATTAGCATTTGCTGTTTGTTCAGCTTCCTTATCCTACTAGATGATGATTTCTATTTGGTTATTGACTGAAGATCTTGGTTCTATCTGACACAAATCAATACCCAGCCTCTGTATTGAAAACTAGTGTGTCCCTGGCATTAACATAATAAACTCTTAAAATATCATTTTGGTTGTTGCTGTTATATGATTACTGGCCATCCCTTTTTACCTTGTAGGTTTTGTACAAAGAGGGTTTGGGAAAAGGTACCCCAATACCTGTCACTCCTGAGATGGAGAGAGCGAAACGCAATCAAGAGTTCATTAGCTCGGTACTTTAAAAACAAAAGTTTATATTTAATAAAATGTAATAACATCCTAACAACTTCAGAAATTTTGCCTTCAGTATCTAAAACTATCCTTGAAGTAAAATACTGATACATTGATTACTTACCTTCTACTCATAAGATACATCCAATATTTAATATTAATATTCAACCATCATTTTTTGAAGTGTTTTCATAATCTAGCAATAATGACAACAGGACTCTATCCAGATATTACTATACCCTATGATTTCTGGTCCAAATAACTTGTTTTTGAGAAGAGGTCTATGCAAATAACTGGTTTATAAGAAACAGAATAATTGAACAATGACATAACTTTAAAATATAAGCTACTCATTTTGGTGATTATGAAATGCTGAGAATCCTACAAACATATGGCTATCATTTCTATATCCACTTCAACTGCTGATTATGTAAAATTGCACAGCAGAGAAAATACAACTTAATGTTTCATTCTGGAACTGATGTAATGGAATGTGAGAATGACATCTTGTTGAAAGCAAGATTTAAGGAAAACGATTCTGAAATAACTTAGTCTATCAATGCATATATCTGTAGAATTTATGATTGTGGTGGAATGTAGTCTGGATTCCCAGGAGGGAGGGGTTGTTCTCCAAAGGGCAAAGAGGTGGCAAAGCTTGAAAAGTTTGGTCTGCAGGAAGAGGTTTAAAACAGTTTCTCCCTAGCTTTTCCCAGAGTATATCTGTAGTTATGCAAAAAGTTGCCTGAGTCTATCAAGTTTCTGTCTGTAGATGAAGAATAATAAACTACTCTTAAGTAACTCCACATGTTGTTCTTGGTTCTTGGGGCCTGAGAGTTATGATGTATTTCAGTGTATTCTTCTTTAATAGGCTTATTGTTTATGATCCTGAATTTTTTTCAGGAAAAATTGTATCACACATCCAATATAAATAAATAGAATCATAATGTACAAATAGAGGATAATATATTATAGCTTTGGGTTAAACTGTTGAGTCCTTGATGCCCTCTGAGCTTGGGTGTTTGCAGATCTTTCATTACCTGACTTGGTAACATTATCAGTGCTAATGGGTGTGGCGTTTGATCTGTTTATATACAGTATCTTGCCCTGCCAGTGTTGGAAGTGTATGGTTTTCTGCTTGGTAATATACTGGCAGGGCAAACTACTGTATATAAAAAGAGAGGAAACCCCATACCCATTAGCACTAATGATCTTACCTAGCTGGGTAATGAAACATCTGCAAGAAAAAACAACCAAGCTCAGAGAGCACCAAGACCTCTACAGAACCAATGTCTGCAGGGGTAAGATGTGATCAGAAATATGTGCAGGAATGAGAACAAAAAGACCTATGTGAGTTGGTATGGAGAACTACATAACTAGTGCCTTTAATCCTTCCCTTAATTCTTAATTACATGACACCTATGAGAAAAAATGTCAAGATAATTTCCAATTGCATGGCTTTCATTGAGCCAGCAGTTGTTAGGAAACAGAAGTTATTTTTTACTATTCCATTAATAAGGCAGGTAATTATTGGACCATTATTTTATCCTTAAAAAACTTCATTGAAAAGAGTCATTGTACAATGTAATGGATTTTGCTAACTGGATAGAATCCTTATCTTTAAAATAATATTTTCTGTGTAATCTCACTTACTTAATTTTTCCTTCTAAATGCTGCTTATTTGAATGTTGCCTTTATTAATTTATTTCCACCAAAATATGCTGCAGTTTGTCTTTGGGATTTCTCATAGATGCTTCTAAGAAACAAGCAAGGTGTGATCTAGCACCTCTTGGTCTTGCATTTACTGTGTATTGCAGTTTTATATGTATTTGATTTCAAAAGAACCTAAACCCATGTAACTGTGAGCAATAAAATGCATCTCTTAACTTATGTGATATAGAGAAAAAATATATCTGAAATAACACTTCATTTTCAATTTTACACTGGACATCATATCTTTATCCTAAACTATTTTTGTATTTTTATTCTTTTGAGAATATGCCTTTAAGCACTTTTTTGCAAAAAAAAAAGGCTAGGTATTTTATTTGTATTACATTTTTGTGATTTTTTTTGTGATTGTGTGATTTTTGAACACTTTTACAATCTTTAGGTTCTCTACAAAGAAAATTTGGGGCGAGCAACCCCAACACCAGTTACTCCTGAGATGGAAAGAGCCAAACGCAATCAAGAAAACATTAGCTTGGTATTGAAAAAAAATGAAGTAACTTAAAATAACATATTTTATCAACCTTGTCCTGCATCTAATATATCTCCATTCCATTTTATATTTTTTAAAAACAACACTCCTTTTAATGTCATTTTTGTTACTCTTCTTTTTGTTTTCCCCTATAACTTTTTAACTGCTTTGTTTCCTGGGTTGTTTGTTCATGCAGTGATTTTATTATATCTTACTTTATGTTATCCAACTTAACAAAATTGTCCACAAATAAGCACTTAATCTTTCTTTTTGAACTCTTTCTTGTATGCTGTATAGGTTTTATACAAAGAAAGTCTGGGGAAAGGAACTCCAACTTCTATCACTCCAGAGATGGAAAGGGCGAAACGCAATCAAGAAAACATTAGCTCGGTATTTTCAAGGCAACCAATTTATATTTTAAATACTTTATATATATTGCTTCCTGTACTCATATTCAAAACATTTCCAGCCTAATAATTAATGTTACAGCTTTATGTTGACAGTTAGAAATAAATCTATATTACCTAAGCATATGAACTAGTTTTTAATTGTGTCTTATTCCTACTTAATTATTAAGATTTTTAATCTTAAGATTTTTAAGTAGCCACTGACTTCAGTAAATAGCTTTAAGATTTTTAAGTAGCCACTGACTTCAGTAAATAGCTTAACTATTTTTTTAAAAAAATAGTATAATAGCTTTACTTTACATGGATTAAAATTATCTCTGCATTTTAGACTTTTTTTAAACCAAGCCCGTATTCTTCTAAATGTATGTTCTGAGAAGGATTCCTTGGGGTGGCTCAAAGGAGTTATTTACAGACATTTTAGCCATTTTATGACTAGTAACATAAGTCCCTATTTCACAAGCAGTCTTTTGTATCAAGGCACATTGAGCCATACTAGGAAGAGAATGGAGCTCCCTTGAGCACCGACATTGCTTTCTATGGCTCTGTCATTATCAGAAGACCTATACCGGGCTTCATGATCTGCTTTCCCCATATATGTCTCCTGAGCACTAATCACAGAGCTGGTTTTTATCTATCTTCCTTACATTTCTTCATAGTCTAGGAGCAAGACTCCTTGTCTTGATTGTATGACTTGTGCTTCAGGTTTACATGGAAAGAGTTTGCACCAAGTGCTTTTGGGGGCTGCCACTAATGATAGAAGAAGCACCATTGCCTTTGGAGTAGCATATGGCATCTTTTCTTGGGATGGCTTAAAGTTGATTTAAGTGCTTGGAATTAAGACAGGCTGTAGTATTGCATCATCATTTGGGAATGGACCATATTTATAAGCAGGAGATCTTAGAAACATACAAAACAGCTTTCTATGTTCCATTGCTATTGTTTTGAAAGTGTTCCCCTTAGAATCCTTCAGGTGCAGCAGGTTAAGAGATTATTTGAACTCATGAGTTCGTAAAGAATATATGCTTTTCTGTTTCCATGTTCAGCATTTCTTTATTCTTTACATGTCATAAGTGAACCATCTCTTAAAAATCTGATCGCTGGCTAGGGGCATTAATTCAAACTCTCTAATTTTGTTAGATCCTCTATTCTGATAGCTTCCGGAAGCAAGTACAAGGTAAAGCACCCTTTGTCCTGGATACCCCTGAAATGAGGCGCGTTCGGGAGACACAACGACACATTTCCACAGTGAGTGTTGATTGATTGAAAGCTAAGAAATGGCCAAGTAAACTGTCAATAGTAACATATCTTAAGGTGCAGCAGTTCCAAATGTAACATCCAAAGCAAAAACTAAAATAAGCTTGTGGATTTTGGATAAGCTTACAGTATAGATATCTATAATTTTAGTGACTGAACAGATATTAAGCACTTACTTAGGATACCTTTCCCCAACCTGATGCCTTATTTAGTCAGCAAGATCAATTATTGGAGAAATAATTCCTAGCCACCACTGGATGAGAATTATTGATGTGGCACTACTACTTCTAGCCCTTACAAGGTTGAAGAAAGCTATCTCAAATATGACTATCTGGAATGGACTTGTGACTTTATTTTTAAATTCCAGGTGAAATACCATGAAGACTTTGAAAAGACCAAAGGTAGCTTCACACCTGTAGTCACAGACCCCATAACAGAACGTGTAAAGAAGAATACACAGGACTTCAGTGACATTAACTATAGGGGCATTCAGAGACGAGTAGTAGAAATGGAGCGAAAACGAGTAGATCAGGATCAGGAATTGAATAACTTAACAGGTATATTTTATATTGTACGGTTCTTCTGTAAAGGAAATTCTCAAAACTATACTGTATTGAGTCAAGAAATGTAGAAAATTGTTTTTTAAATACTTTTTTAAAAAGTTGATTTATCTTGAGCATACTTCTACTAAACTTTAAACAATTTCTAAACCAAATCTGCTTGTAAAATTCATTTCTCCTTAGCTTGAAGACCCTGTTTTCCCCATCAGCTGTCTTATATTGAACTGGTCAATTGAATTAATAGTGTTTTCCAGATTCATAGATTTGGAAAGCATCTTAGATCAGCTAACCATAA